>PVJD01007903.1:0-78482 GCA_004026545.1 Mormoops blainvillei
GGTCAATAGATACCTAGAAGGGCGGTGGACAGAAGAAACCTTGAGAGAGAAAACAAAAAAGAAAGGAAGAAACAGAGGGGAGGGGAGGGGAGTGGAGTGGACAGAAATCCAGGGAGGGGCTGGAGGTGGGGCTCAGAAGCCACCTCCTCACTCTCACCAGAGCCACCCCTCCCTTCTCTCTTAGTAAAGCCCGACCCGACCTGTACTCTGGGTCTTGAGTGATAGTTACACGTAGTCCATTTTTTGGTTTTGGTAGATAAAGCATCATTTTTCTCTTTCTTTTCCCTCTTTTTCTTCTTTTGCTTCTTTTTAAGTTTTAAGAAGTTTCCTTTTTAGAGGAAAGGGAGGGAGCCTACAATTTTGACCACTCTTCTTAAAAAAAAAAAAAAAAAGCAACTATAACCCTTTCTATTCTTGCTACAGAGCCGAGACTGGATAGAAGTCTGAGGATGAAGGTAGCAGACAAGTGGCCTTTGCTGAGGAGTATCCTAACATCGCCAGGTTCCAGGGGCTCTTTTCTTCCCACCAGAAGAGATGTTTTTGGTCTCTGGAGATGTTTTTGAAAGACAGATCATTTATAGACAAAGGAGCTGGGTCTGTGATCTTTACAGCCTCTGCCTAAGCCCCTCCCGAGGCCCAGAGATTCAAGTTGCCCAAGCGCAGGATGTACCTCGCCAACTACCCTTGGCAAGACCTTTCCAGTGGCAAATCCTTCCCCACAATAGTGACTACTCAAAGCTTAGGGCTTTGGCAGGACGGCGCGGGGTGCTAGACCTGCAAGGACAGGGGGGAGGTGCTAGACCGGGTGAGAGAAGGCGTGGCTAAAGTGGGATGCGAAGGAGGCGTGGCGTCCTGTGGGCGCGCCCAGGCCCGAAATTGACAGGGGCGTGGCTTTATGGCTGTGATTGGAGAATTGAGGCGGGGCGTGGTTACAGCCACGTGCAGTGGGTGTAGCTAAAGAACGCGGCCTTCAGGAGCAGGAAGATAGCTGACGCGGTTCAGCCCTGGGATTTGGAGGGCTGGGGAGAGGGTCTGGTTCCGCCTCTGGCCGGGTTCGCACGGGGGTCAGAGAGAGGAGGCTAGTTCACACAGCGGTCGGAGAGGAGATGCCCAGGGGCAATCTTGTAACTAGTCTTGGAAGCGGAAGATCCGGAAAGTATCAAGCGGCTCCTCCACCTGCTCTCAGAAAAACAAAAATGGCAAACTAGTAACACGGTGAACACCCAATGAAGCTGGGGTAATATCCGCCAGCACACACTGTGGAATGACACAAGCGAATGGGCCGCCCTTGACGAGGCCCCCACCAGAGGCTTGGCCCTAAGCCTGGCACCTGGCATGCACCACCTCCCTGAATCCTCAAAAGGCCCTGCGAGGTAGAAACTGATTATCTCCATTACACAGACAAGGAAAAAGAGGCCCGGAGACGGTAAGTTGCTCAGATTCACCCAGCCGGTGAGATGTAAGGTGAGAGTTAAAGTTATGCTCCCTCCTTCCCCAGCGCACGTGCGGACTGACTGAGCCTCAAACAGTCCCATGAACCCCAGGAGCAGACACACGGTGCCAAGCAACAAATACACAGACGCACACCCTCACTGAATGATCCTCTCCCCACGCCCCCCTTGCCCGCTGTGGGACCCCCAACCCAGTCCACCCTCCAAGACTGGGGTCCTCACCTGAACCAATGGTGATAGCCTCTCCTTTGTTCAGCTGGCAGAGCTGGAGTCAAATAACCAACCTCTGGACCTGAGACCCCTGGGAAAACCTAGGATGAACCCTAGGAGGTCACTGACCCCTGAGATCAAGATTAACTTGAAGGGAGTCCTGGCCTAAGGGCTAAGAGCAGGGACTCTGGGGTGTCACCCTCCCTTTGTAACTGACTACCTGTGTGGTCATGGGAAAGACAGTTACCCTCTCCGAATCTCATTTTCCCATCTGTATAATAGGGATCATCAAGTTCCCTCCTCTTTGGCGTCCTGTGAAGACTGAGTTATCTGATTATAAAGCTCTCAGAACAGCCCTGACTGGTGTGGCTCAGGGGGCTGGGTGTTGTCCTTCAGACCGAAGCCTGGGTTTCGGGCCAGGTCCCCGTTTGGGGGCATGTGAGAGGCAACCGATCGACATTTTGCACATCGGTGTTTCTCTCCCTCTTTCTCCCTCCCTTCCCCTCTTTCTAAAAATAAGTACATAAAATCTTTAGGAAAAAGTAAAGCTCTCAAAACAGAGATTGGCACAGACTAAGTGCTCTGTCAGTGTTAGTCATTACAACTAGGTGTCTCAGTTTACCTGTCTGAAGGGCGTGGCGTAGACCAAAGCAGACAGCTGAACTTGAGTGTCCTGTGAACCCCATGATATCACACAGAAAATTGCCTGAGATCATACAGCTTTCATCAGATTCTCCAGCGGGTCCCCCAAAAGGTGAGAGAAGCACAAATAAAGGCAGAGACAAAAAGGTGGCCCTCTCTCTACAGCAAGAGATCTCGGATCACATCACTCTCTGCCTATAACACCCCCATCCCCACCACCCACACCTTCCCATGTCAAATCCACGTACTGCATGCCCTGCAAAGTCTCTGGCCTGAACTCCAGAGGACCTGGGCTCCGTCTCACTTGTGCTCCTCGTCCCCAACCCCCACACCCAGTTTCTCTCTGCTCCTCAAACACACCAAAGTTGGTCTTGCCTCAGGGACCTTTTACATTTGCTCTTACCCTTCTTTCCAACTCAAAACATCTCTAACCACAAGGGCGTTCTCTAACATCCTACCTAAAATAGCCACGTAACGCCACCTCGCCCCTCCCTGGAGCCTCGTTACCGAACACCCTGTTTTCAGCCTTCGCAGCACTTAACACTAATCATTCATTCATTTTAACATGTCTTCACTGAGAGTATGGCCACGTGCTGCTCTGAGCACGGACACAAGGGTGGACAGGACAAAATCCCCGCCTTCATGGGGCTCACACGCAGAGCCTTGTAATCATTTGTTTATTTGCCGCTCTGTTGTCTTTCTCCCCACCCCACTCCCAACTAAAATGTTGGCTCTCTGAGAGCAAGGAGCATTTCTGTCGCATTCTGATGTACATTTTGGAAATCTCATTCTGCTATGTAATATTTAAAGGCTGTGCAGTGGCCCACAGGGTCCGGCATTATATGTCGCCCCCTCCCACTCTCCCTCTTAATCTATCCAAGCCACAATGTTCCTTCAACACACCAGTCTCACTCTGCCCTTAGGGCCTTGGCACTGGCTATCGTCTCTGTCTAGGACACTCTCCTTCTACATACCTATAAGGCTCCCTCTCTCATCTCCTTTAAGACTTCTGAAATGCCGCCTCCTCCAAGAGGCCTTCCCTGACTACTCGCTCTCTCTTTATCTCCTTTATTTTTTCTCGACAGCACACAGCCCTGCCGGTCGCACTACATTTTGTTTATTTTATTTGCTAGTTGTCTAAAATTCCAGCTCCGTAAGAGCAGGGACTTCTGTATTTTTTGTTCATCACTGTCTCTTCGGCATCTAGAACAGTGCCAGACCCATTAAGGATTCGGTAAGTGTTTGTTGAATGAATGAGCAAACATTCTTCCATCTCTCTGTGCCCCACTGCCTCCGTCCCTCTGCCTAGCATCTTTTAGTAAATCTTTGGTGAGGGAATAAAAGTAAAGATACTGGCTAAAACTCACTATGTACCTATTCTAATGACTTTACTTGTGTTGTCAGCTGTCATCCTCAAAACGGCCCCTTAGCAGTCAGACTGCAGTGTTCTCTCTTTTTGTGAAAAGGAAGCAAGCAGGAGCCCCAAGGGGTGACATCACTTGCTCAAAGCCACACAGCTGCCCGTGGCAGTGCCAAGGCTGTACCAGGCCCTCTGGCTGCAGCGGCCACACTCCCAGCCACCATGCTAAGAGTCACATTATTCTTGTTTTCTATCTTTTGTTTCTGCCCCGCTTTCCTGGAACCCGTCTCCTTCCATCACTGTGTGTGTCCCTTTTTCTCTCTCTGCAGACCTGAATTTGAATCCAGGCTAACTGGATGACATCGATGACAGATGTCACCTCGCTGGGCCCTAGTTGCCTGTTCTGTAAAATAGGGGTATTAGAAGACGCCTTGACAGGGTTGTCGGAAGGGTTTCCTGAGATTGCACAGGCCAGCACCCAGATAAGGAGAGACTGCAAGGATGATGACCTTGAACTCCTTGGTCTGGGGAGGGGGCGCGGTCTCTCTCTCCCCTGGTCCTCATCTCCCCTGTCCTGGTGCCTGCTCAGGTGTGTCCCTCGGTCCCTCTGGGAGTCCTTGTCACCCCTGTATCTTTCTCTCCCTCTCTTTCTCAAGATTTCTCTCCTCCTGCACCTTCACACCCCTCTCAAGGACCCCCAAGAGGTGTTTCCTGCCAGACACCAGGCTGAGGGGGAAATTTACCAGTAAACAAGACAGCTTGGTCGGCAGAGTCTGGTCGGTAGAGTCTGGTCGGCAGAGGTGTGGTCTCGTCCTGCTATGGGGGCAGAGGTGGTAGTAAACACCCCAAGCTGATGAATTTCTTGTCAGTATCACCTTTGACTTTCCCTTAGTACACTGCAGCAAACACACCTGGGAAGGTCATTGTCTGAACAGGGATGTCCTTCAATTACTGACCCAATAAGACACCATGGGGGAGGGGGAGGAGAAGCTTAGCCATGGCCTCAGTAATAGAGCCCTGGAAAAAAGCAACTGAGGGAAAGAGAAATAATACAGAAAAAAACAAAAAACAAAAACCAGGCTGGCAAGCAACAGAATCTTAAGTCTCCAGACTGCAGGCATGATTGTTAGGGGGAGTTCGGAACTTCAGAACCCTCGCCTCTCCTCAGTCATTCCCATGCATCCCGCAGCTGCAAGAGACTGGCAGTAGGTCCCCAGGTCCCAGCTCTGCCTCAGGCAGGGACTCATGCCTCCGGAGCTCAAGGTCTCAGCTATGATTTTGTGGAAAGCACTTAGCGTAGAGGTCGTCATACTCCTCTTGTTTCCTGCCTCCAGGAGCCTCGTTCTTCCACGTGGCAGACCTTATCTCTTCTGCCTTCAAGAATGTCCACCGCATCTTGGTCGGTTTGGCTCGGTTGGTTGGAGCGCTGTTCCGTAACTGAAAGGTTGCAGGTTCAATTCAGGGCCCACACCTAGGTTTCGGGTTCCGTCTGGGATCTGGGCAGTGTAAGCGATTCCTGGTCGGGGCGTGTAGGGGAGGCAAGTAGTGACGCTTCTCTCTCCTGTCAGTGTTCCTCTCTCCCTTCTTCTCTCCCTTCCTCTCTATCTCAAAGGAATGGGGGGGAAATGTCCTCGGGTGAGGACCAAAAAAAAAAAAAGAAGGAATTTCCATGCATGGCCCTGGCTGCTGTGGCTGAGTTGGTTGGACCGGCATCCTGAAACGGAAGCGTCGCGCGTTGGATTCCGGTCGGAACACGAGTCTAGGTTTCTCAATCCATCCCGGCTCCCGGCACCTACATCCCCAGTCTGGGCACGTACAGGAGGCAACCAGTCAATGTTTCGCTTTCACACTGATGTTTCTCTCTCTCCCCTTCTCTCTCTTTAAAAGCAATGAGAAAAAAAAAATCCTTGGGTGAGGATTAAAAAAAGAAAAAAGGACCGTCCATGGATGGCCAACAGGTCTCATATGTTCGTCCCGTGAAAATATGTGGCTCACATACCCCGTCCTTCCTGATTCCCCTCCCCCATTCTGCCCCTACATCTGGCAAGCCCCTCTACACTTCCCTGCTTTCTGTCAACCGCTGCCGCAGGCTCCTACAAAGGACGGAGGATGTCCTGGTCTGGGTCAGACCGCCTGGGCTTGGCTCCAGCCTGCCACTCCCTGACCAGGTAACCTCGGACGAGCTGCTGGGCCTCTCCGCGCTCATCTGTAAAATGGGACTGTTAATAGACTCCACTTCCCAGGGTCTGGGGGGGGTTTTAAGGAGATGCCAGGTAGACCCTACTTGAGCTGGCTCAAAGGAGACACTCAACAAATAAGTGCCCTTAAGATTATTGCCTCAGTAGTGTCTTAATTACTGGAGCTAACATTTAAGGAGCACATCCCGTGGGCGGGCTCTGTGTTATTTATAGTCGCCATTAAGTCCCTTCTCCAGGGGAGTTGCTCGCATGGTCTCCTCTTGACAGATGAAGAAACTGAGGCCAGGAGAGGTTAATTAACAAAGCCCACAGCCCCCTGGCAAGCAGGTAGCAGAGCCAGGCTTCAACCTGGGGCTCACTGCTGAGCATTTACCCACGGTGCTGCCCACCTGCTACACTGTGGGGCATTTTGTGCGCAAGTCGCCCCACTGCCCGACTCAGCGACCCCAACATTGTTACAGAGAGGTCTGACTTGCCTCTTCAGAGAGGTAAACAGTTGTAGGAGGTTTGCCAGGTGTAGGGACAGAATGAAGCGGGAATCAGGAAGGATGGGTTATGGGAGCCATAGATTTTTACAGAAAACCTCGCGGCCAGCCGTGGGACCGTGGGTGCACTTATTTATCGGTTATCAGAAAGTGTTCGGTCCACATGCGAACCTGGGGACCTGGGCCAGGAACCGTGGTCTTCGGCTTCGGTGACATCAGAAAGCGGGGCGTGTTGGACCGGGGTATCCAAAGGTCCTGTGGGGCTCTCGGGTGCCTTCGTTTGTTCATTCATTCTGTTGACAAGTATTTAGTGAGGCAGTACAGAGCAGTAGTTAAGGGCCCTGCTGGCGGCCAGCTGGGCGACCATAGACGAGTCACCTCCCCTCCCTGAGCATCAGTTGCCACCGCTGAAAATCAGAAATAATAATGTCCTTAACTCAAGGAAGCAATGAGGGTTCAATGACACATGCATTAAAGGCCTCGTAGGGACGATCTTGGCTTCGCCTTCGACAACACAGTCCAAAGGGAGAGACAGACCCATCCCCAGGCAGCGATGACTCGGAGTGGACAGGGCTGGGGTGCCCTCAGCCATAGAACTCGGCTGACCCAGCCTGAAGCTCGGAGGGCTTCCTGAAGGAGGCTACGTTAGAGCTAATCAGCGCTGGACACTGTAGGCACTAAAGACATAGGAATCACCCCCGTGAAAGATGTGTCATTAGTCTGCAGGCATTTAGAGCAAGGAAATACACATGGCCTGGAGACGCAGGCCACCTCCACCTATTCGTTCATCCTTCTGACACCTCCTGCTCTGCTCTCTGCCCTGCCCTGCGCTGGGCGATGCTGGGGACACATCAGTGACCAAGGCATCTCTGTCCCTGCCATTCCAGGCTCACAGATTATCACTGAGAACAGACATCAGACAAGCATCCTCTAAATCATAACCTGAAAAGGAAATTACAGAAAGCTGGGAAATCACATCACAAGAAGACTTTTCCCGTGACACTCACAAATTCCTCCCTTTCTCACCTCGCAACCATGAGTCCATCCACAGAGACAATACACTCATTTAATAAGCATTTATGAAGCTCATTCTAAGGCATGACACACATAGTGTCTACCATCAAGGAGTTCTCAGCACTTTGGCTCAACTTTGGTCCCTGACCAGACAGAGATAATGTGAGTTGATGCGGGGCAACCCTGCCATCCCTCTTTAATAAACAGCAACTAGAGGAGTGTCCTGAAATGTATTCCTCATATCCCTTCCCTGCTTATACCTTTCAGTGGCTTCCTATTTCTCTGAAGGCAAAGACCGACAGGCTGACCTTGGCCTACATCACTGGTTCTTAACACCGTGAAACCTGACACCAACTTTATATAACATCTCCAAATACCCCTTTAGTATTCTGAAAGTCAACTCGTAAGGAATAAGACCCACCAACAGAAATTGTATTTTCAAAAATTTATATCATGTCCTGCCCTGGCTGGTGTGGCTCAGTGGGTTGGGTGTCGTCCTGCACACCGAAAGGTCACCGGTTCAATTCCTAGTCGGGGCACATGCCTGGGTTGCAGGCCAGGTCCCTGGCTGGGGGCGTGGGAGAGGCAGCCAGTTGATGTTTCTCTCATGCATCGATGTGCCTCTCCCTCTCTTTCTCTGTCCTTTCCTCTCTCTCTAAAAATAAATAAATAAATATTTTTTAAAAATGTATATCACGTCCTAACCGAACTAACTACAATGGAGAAATTTATAATAAATTAATAATCTGGTTTTGAATATAAATGCTCAGGCTTGGCTGCTCTAAGGAAAGTCTCATCGGGTAGGTACTATCAGCTACGTGGAGACTCACCGTGAATGAGACAGGAACGTACCGCGTGTTAGGACAATGACCGCGATCAGCATGGCCTGCCGTGATGTGGCTTCTAGAAATAGCGAGTGACCCTGGATAAAATTCCCAGCAAAACCAAGAACAGGCAGGCCACAAGGTACGCAGTTAGTTGCATTCCAGGAAAAGTTAGTGCATCTTACAATGTTGCAAAAGCCCTCCATGTTCATATGTAAAACACGGCTGAGTTCTAGGCTCTGCTCATCACTGATGGGTTTTCCTACCTACGTGAGTGTCCAGTGAGACACTGGAAAGTTAAGTAGGGCCAGGGGCAGACCTTGGTCATGTGGCCAGTTGAGGTATTTGGTATCCGTGGTCCCTCTCCACTAAAGCCCGTCACACCTCCAATCACTGTGACAAACCCAAAATGTCCCCACCGTTTCCAAAACATCCCCAGAGCGAGATCCGCAGTCTCCTGGCGCCCAGCCCCTGCACGCCAGGCTAACCTCATCTTGGGACCCTCACTCTGTTCTGGCCACCCCAGCTCCATTGCTGTCCCCAAACTTCAGGCCACCATATCTTGTGTTCCTCTTCCTGGAAGATTCTTCTGTGTGGTCTCGCCTTCCTGGTCACCTCCCCCAGGCCAGCCTTGGTCAGAGCACCCTGTCTGTGTGTCTGTGGTTTATTGTTTTCCTATTCGCTGGCTATCCCCAGGATGGGCTGGTTGCTCACGAAACAGGCACAACGCAGCCGTGGTCACTGCGGAGTTTCTGGTGCCCAGCAGTGACTGTGTTGGGTGGTCAAGGTCACAACTGGAGATCAATGGTGAATGAAAACTTCCTGGAAGTGACATGGCCTGAAGTAAGGCTTTCGCTTGGTCCTGAAGTTTAGGAAAGTTTGGAACAACGCACAGGGCCAGGAGGGGGCTTATCTCAGTGAGATCGTGCCAGCCAAGGTTCCCTGCGGCTCCTAAGATCAATTCCCAGTGTTTCTGGCCGCAGGCCTGGTGCGAGTCCCAACTCTTTCAGTTTCCTACCGTGTGACCCTGAGTGCATTCCTTAACCTCTCTGAGGCTCACAGCCTTCTCTGTAAATTGAAAACGATAGCGCCCACCTCCTTGAGCGGTTATGAGTTTCAAACCATGTTTTTAAAATATTGAACACTGTAGCATGCCCTCAGTAAATATTTGTTGAATAAATGGCTCCTAGTTCTGGACGTAAGAAATTAGGTATTAGGCGGTATTAGGTATTGCCCCGGCTGGTGTGGCTCAGTAGACTGAGCGCCAGCCTGCGGACGGAAAATTCGCCGGTTCTATTCCCAGTCAGGGCACATGCCTGGGTTGCAGACCAGGTCCCCAGGTGGGGGCGCACCGATTGATGTTTTTCTTTCTCCCTCCTTCCCCACTCTCTAAAAAAATAAATAAATACAATCTTTTCTAAAAAAGAAACTAAGTTTCTTAATTTTTTAAAAGATTTTTTTATTTTATTTTTTAGACAGAGGGGAAGGAAGGAAGAGAGGAAGAGAAACATCAATGTGTGATTGCCTCTCGTGTGCCCCCTACTAGGGACCTGGCCCGCAACCCAGGCATGTGCCCTGACTGGGAATGGAACTAGCGACCCTTTGGTTTGCAGGCCGGTGCGCAATCCACTGAGCCATGCTAGCTAGGGCATAGGTTTTTTTTTTTTTAATGTATTCATTTTTTTAGGGAGCAAAAGAAACATTGATTCATTGTTCCACTTATTTATGCATTGATTGGTTGATTCCATCCCTGACTGGGGATTGAACCCACGACCTTGGCATATCAGGACTACGTTCTAACCAACTGAGCTACCTGGCCAGGGCAATTAGGTTTTAATTTAGGAAAGGTAGGGAAGCACTCTTCAGAGTCCCATAAACCTGGGTTAGAGCCCCAGCTCTCGCTATGAGTCTCCGGGCCAATGAATTTCCCTCTCTAAGCTTCAAATGTTTGTCCATATAACGGGATCATAACTGCAACTCCTACATGGAGTTGTTGTAAGGGTTAAATCAGATCGTGTAGGTAACTATGCAACACAGTGTCAGGTTGTAGTCAGGGGCTGTTATTATTAAGAATGGCTCTGGAGTATGCGGAGGGAGCAGGACCCCAGCCTTGGAATAAGGGAGGAGAAAGATGAGGAACATTTGCTTTATTGGCTGGATAGGGGAACTGAGGCCCAGGGAGGGGAAGGGCCTTTCAGAGGTCAAAGAGCAGCTTGGAGGCTGAGCAAGAACTAGAGACACAGGGAATGGCTTCCTTCCCGATCTCGGTGGACTATTCAAGTCAGGTAGGAGTCACGGGCAGGGAGTGGGCCCTTTAAATCCTAAGCTCCACCTTTCCTTAGAAGGGTCTTTGGGGAGTATAAAAGGGGGTGCAGTCTCTGCTCCAGAAAACCACCCGCTGCTCCTGCCCCCAGCCCTGGCCTCTCTCCAGCCCGGCCTCTCTCCAGACCGCACTGTCCCTGCCTGGGTGCCATGCAGCTGCCACTCTTTGACATGTGGAAGGACTACTTCAACCTAAGCCAGGTGGTGCTGGCACTGATCCAGAGTCGGGGGCAAGGGCCAGAGGACCAAGGTACTGGGGAGTCAACACCTGAGCCCCAGCTGGGGCAGGATCCAGGGCTGGGAGGCTTGGGGGCCGGGGGAGGCCCCGTCACCTTGTGCAACTTCTGCAAGCACAACGGAGAGTCTCGCCACGTCTACTCCTCACACCAGCTGAAGACACCAGAGGGGGTGGTGGTGTGTCCCATCCTGCGGCACTATGTGTGTCCCCTGTGCGGGGCCACCGGCGGCCAGGCCCACACGCTCAAGTACTGCCCACTCAATGGCGGCCATCAGTCTCTCTACCGCCGCAGTGGGCGAAACTCCGCTGGCCGCAAGGTCAAGCGCTGAGGGCCGTGAGGTGCCCCCCTGCACCCTTAACCCTCCTGGTTCAGTCTCTACCAAGCTCCTGGACCCTCCCCCAACTCGCCCAGCCCTTTGGAACTTCTGGTCCCCAGAACTCCAGCCCTGATGGATCCTGGAGCCAGCCCAGCGCAGCCCCCTGCGACCTCTCAGCCTTGGGGGTTCTGCAGGCGACTGTGGAATCTTAGTGCTGCAGGACCCCCTGCCCCTTGGACAGCGCAGCCCTCTGGCAGTTCATGGATCTTAAGGCCTTCGGGGGCCTGCTGGTGACACTGGCCCTTAGACTTCACTGCCCCTGGGCTCCTTCTGTGGAATTCTTGGATCCTGGGACCCACAAGAGGCCCCTGTGCTCTCCTAGGCCAGCCCTCGGAATTGACCAAGAGTGAACAAGACTGGCTTGGCCCTCCAGCCCAAGAACTTCAAGACGGGACTGTGACTTGAGACCAGCCTTGTCCACCTTCTTCAGCTGCCTGCAGACCACGGTTTCAGCGAGAACCACACCAATGGTCCCCTGCCTGCCCTCTGCAGCCCAATCGTGGGAGCTGGGGGAGGGCGGGGAAACACTGTAGGGAGCCCTGTCTCCGCAGGCTCACGGTGGGGGTGGGGGGAGCCTTGATGCGAGCTGACACCCTCCAACTCCCCCTGGTTGTGTTCATTGCAATGTTCATTCGTTTTACTGCGCCTCTGCCCCCAACCGCAAATCACCCCTTGGTCCCTTGCCGCAGCAGGAGGGCGTCTGTCCGCGAACCCTGCCCAGCCCAGCAAAGCCCGATAGTTTGTTTAAAGGTCGTTTTCTTTTTCTCCCGTTTTTTTCACCATCCAACAGTTAAGTCAACAAAACCCCGACCGGAAAGGGGTTTTGGTGCCCGGATGGGAATGGCAACTGCCTAGCTTTTATTTTTTAAGGGGCGAAAAAGAGTCCCAATCAGATTTTAAGTTGTTTTTGGCAGATGGCTGGGACGCACGTCTCTCTGGTAAATAAAGAGCTTTTCTGGTTATCTTTGAAATCGCTGTCTGTCTGTGTCTTTTCACGTGGCCCAACCTCCGCTGCTCCCAGCCCCGGCAGGGGGGGGAGGGCGGCTCGCATTCACCCCAACACATGGGCAGAGGGAGGCCAAGGAGGAGGGATCCTTGGTTCCTCTCAGGATGTGCCGCGCCCCATACAGCCTCCCACACAGGTCACCTGCGGAGTGTTCCTCCAGTCTCAGCTTCCACCTTCAGCCCGGACCGCTCTTGCCTGTTCTCCGGGCTCTTCCCAGGGGTCCGCCTCCTGCCGTGCTAGACGACAGGCGGTCCAGGACCAACTGTGGAAATTCTTAAACTTTGGGTCCTGACCCTGTTGGCAAGGCGATGAAAACTGTGGTCTCCACCCCAGGGAAACGCGCATGTGCACAAAACGTGGCACATAATATCAAGGCCTCTTTTATTCCATTGTCCCACAAATGTATTGAGCCCCTCCTTTGTGACAGGCATCTGTCTAGACACCCGTGGGTCCAGCAGTGAGCAAAACAGGCAACATCCCTGCCCTCAGGGAGCTGGCATTCTCGTGGGGGAGCACTGACAATCAATAAATACCTAATAGCCCGGGCCGGTGTGGCTTGGTTGGGGGTCATCCCGCAAATGGAAATGTCCCGGTTCCATTCCCGGTCAGGGCACATGAGCACATACCTGGGTTGTGGGTTCGGTCCCCAGTCAGAACGTATATGGGAGGCAACCAATCGATGTTTCTCTTTCACAATGATGTTTCTCTCCCTCTCTTTCTCCGCCCCCTCCCCTCTCTCTCTAAAAAAAAAAAGAAAAAAAAAAGTAATAATGAATAAAAATAAAGAAGGAAGGAAGGAAGTAAATACCTGATATTGGGGGTTGCTAAGTGATATGAAGGAAAAGAAGGTAGGTACAGGGATGGAGAGTGACGGAGAGGCTGTCATATATATACACAGTGGTCAGGAAGGGCTCTCAGTGGAGGTGACACTTGAGCAGGGTCCAAATGAAATGAGAAAGGCAGACAATATCTGAGGGAAGGGCATCCCAGGCAGAGAGGACAGCCAGTTCAGAGGCCCTGAGCTGGAACTGAATCTGGAGTGTTTGCAGAACAAGCAGGAGGCCAGCTGAGGGTGTGTGGCGGGGTGGTGGGTGGGTGGGTGGGTGGGGGCAGGGGATGGGCAGCGAGAACTATGCAGACCGTGGTGAGCTTTTGACCTTTACTGTGCCCTCTCAGATTCAGAAACCCACCCTGGACTCCCCCTCACACTTACACTAGTTCTGCAGAAAACCAAAGACCCAGTCAGGACCTCCACTCACAGGTCCTTTTCCAAAAACGCAGTTCTGCCCGTGACAGAGACCCCCAAGGTAAGCCACACAGTAGGAAAAAGGGACGCCCCAACCCCGGAACTTCGGCGTGCAGCCGTGGTGCTGAGCCCTGCACAGGGGTGCCCTGGAGGAAGCAGGCGGCGGGGCCCCGCATCAGGCAGAAAGCTGGTGGCCGCTCAGATGACGTGACAAAGGAGAGCTTGCTAGCTTAATAAAGGGACCCAAGTGTGGGTGGCAGTTAGGGAAAGCAACCCGTCCCCTCCCTACTTGAAGGAGTTAGGGCTGGCGAAGGGGTGCACCTGAGACCTGGAGAAGCGAGAGTGGAAGATGCTGAGGTCGGTCTGCGGTGTGCAGGTACGAGAAGCCTGGAGGCACAAGGTGAAGTGAATGGGAAGCTGCTGGACACCCGGGTGTGGGGGTCAGAGGAGAGGGCTAGAGACAAACGATATGTAGTCACAGGGTTTTGGGTCTTTTGTGTGTGTGTATATGTGTTTTTTAATGAATTAAACCATTTATTTGACAGATAGTTAAGTGGCGGGGTAGCGGGCAGGAGCCGAGGTCACCACAGGGGCTGAGGGCATCATGTACCCTGACCTTGACCTCCACCAACATCTCACACCTGCACTGCTCCATATACCTCCAGCGGACGGCCCCCTGGGGCCTTCTCATGAGCTCTACCCAGCTCCCCACTCGGCCCAGACTCTCATGGAGCCACAGCCTCCTGGACACCCAGGGGAAGGGAGACGCCTACGTGACACCCAGGTGCCTGGCCCAGGTCCCTGCTGGGTACATAGGGTCAGTTAGGTTATGATGAGTATGAGAGGTGCTCTGTGGGTCTTGTGGGTTGAATGCAGTCCTCCCCAGGAAGACACGTGGAAGTCCTCTCCCTCAGCGCTTCCGAATGTGATTTCATTTGGAGATGTCATCAGTTAGGTATCATTAGTTAGGCAAAGACTGGAGTGCTGCGGCCACAAGCCAAGGAAGACCTGGGGCTGCCAGACACTGGAAGAGGCGAGGAAGGGTCCTCCCAGAGAGCCTTTGGTGGGCGTGCGGCACCGCCTACAGCTTGATTTCAGATTTCTGCCTCCAGAACGGTGAGAGAAGGCATTTCTGTTTTTCTTTCTTTTTAATCCTCACCCGAGGACTTGTTTATTGATTTTAGAGGGTGTGGGGTGGGGGGAGAGAGAGAGGGAGGGAGAGAAACATTGATTGGTTGCCTTCCTACAAGCCCCACCAGGGATCGAACTCGCAATCTTTCGGCATAAGGGGATGACGCTCCAACCAACGGAGCCACCTGGCCAGGGCAGCGTTTCTGTTGTTTTCAGCCACCCAGTTTGCAGCCCTCAGAATCAATACGCTGAGCTTCCAGGATGTCGTTGGCGCCACAGGAGTCTGGGCTGAGGCACGATCTGGGCCTGAGTCAGGTCCGCAGCTAAATGAGAAGGCTGGAGCCCGGCAGCCGCGGGCAGAGGTGAGTGGATGCAGCTGTGCCAGTGTGAGTGCGTTGAGACAGGTCGCAGGAGGGCTGCCCAGACTCCAGCACCCCTCACCCCGCCCACCCCCTGCGGGTCCCTCCCGTGAACCAGAGTCTAGGGAGGGCTGGGGAGGGAGAGCGGCAGGCAGCCTCCGGAGCCCAGAGCAGGCCGACTAGGACAGAATGGACCTGGGGGCAACCACGGACTTCTGCTCAGGGGCCTTGTGAGCCCACTCTGTGCATTCTAGAGCAGCACAGAGGGGACCAGAGCCTGGACGTTATGCAGAGAAGTAAATGCTTAAGAATGATCCCCCCGCTCCCTCCTCCCTGCACCACCACTTGGGGATAAGGGCCAGGAGGGGCAGTTCTACACCCACTTCGAACCAGGAAAGAAAAATTAGATCCACTGAAGATCCCCCTGGAGCCCCACAGAGCTCCCACTGTGCCCTGAGTTCTATAACCTCACGTTCCTGCGGCGGTCTCAATACCGACCCTCTCGTGGGTCTCAGAAACTGAATTTGTGCACTTGTCAGGGTTCAGGGATCCTGGCGTGTGTGGCTGTAGGTTAAAGCTGATCCCCAATGTTGAGCAGAGTCTAGGCCATTCGGGAGAATGTTATACAATTAAGGGGAAAAGGTAGCTCCATTAACTAAAGTCTCTTTGTTTTTAATCTGTACTGAGCACGTTGAGAGATTACTTTTGGGTTCAGCTTCCTGTTTCTCTCTTTATGGGTCTTTCAATCTGTCCCTTTTGTCTCTTTTCTTCCTTCTCTCCCTCTTTCCTTCCTTTACTTTTTTTTTTTCTTCTCCTCCCTCCCTCCCTCCTTTCTCTTGCAGTCACTTTGCCAAATGCAAGCCTTTCTCCCAGATTCCTCTCTCATCATATGCAGCTGCCTGAGAAATACCCACTGGGATGTCTCATCACATCCAAAAGGGGAATCCCACACTCATCGGGAAGTCCCGTCGGCTTTACTCTCAGAGTACGCCCAGATCCTGAGCACCCCACTCCGGCCCACCACTGCCTGCTCCCCACCACCTCTTCTCACCAGGACTCTGCAGTGACCTCCTCGCCGGGGTTCCTGTTTCTGCTCTGGACCTCCTAGAGTACATATTCCAACCCCAGCCAAAGTGATCCCGTCAAAACACAAGTCAGCTTGTGCCCCTCCTCGGCACACAGCTCTCCTGTGGTCCCCGTATCGCTCAGAGTAAAAGCCAAAGTCCTCATCATGGCCTCCCTCTGACCTCTTCTCTAACTCTCTTCTCACTGTTCCAGGAATACTTCAAGACAGAGCTGCCTCAGGACCTTTGCACATACCCTGTCCCTACTTGGATCAGTCACTCTTTCCCTAGATTCCCACATGGCGGCTTGGTCCCTCACCTCCTGCAGTTCTTTGGTCAAATGTCACCTTCTCTCTCAGGCCTTCCCATTCTCACAGCCCTGATCCCTCTTACCTGCTCTACCTTTCTTTCCACCTTAACACGTAACCACCATCAAACATGCTACACGGTTTAATTACTGATTATGTCTGTGGTTGCCATGGTCAGTTTGATGTGTCAACTTGGCAAGGCTACAGTCCCCAGCTATTCAAATACAAATCCCAGTGTTGCCATGCAGGTATTTGGCAGATGCGATTAAAGTAAATACACTCTGTTGCCCTGAGCTGGGTGGCTCAGATGGTTGGAGCATCGTCCCATACACCAAAATGTTTTGGATTTGATTCCCAATCAGGGCACATACTTTGTTGGGGGCATATACAGGAGCCAACTGATCGATGTTTCTCTCTCTTTCTCGCTCCCTTCCTTCCTCTCCCTCTACAATCAATACACATATCCTCAGGTGAGGATTTTTTTAAAAGTTAACATGTTGTACTTGGTTGACGTTAAGTAACGGAGATTATCCTAGATAATCTGGGGGGGGGGGGGGATGCTGATTCAGTGGTTAGAAAGTTTCAAAGAACAGAGCTGAGATCCCCCCCCCCCAGATCCATTTCCTTTCATTTTTCCTTGCACCCCACTAGGAGAAATTTTACATCGTGATCTGACACACCGTGTGTGTACATCCACACACCTCTGAAATCAGAGTTCACAGAAGAGTAATCTTAGTAATAAGAACCCAGCAATTATCATATGCCAGGAACTGTTCAAATATTTTATCCATATTGACCAGTTAATACTCATAACACTCCAATGAGGTAGATGTTAGGGTTCGGCCCCACGTTACAGAAACGCACACCAAGGCCCAAGTAATCTGTCTGAGGTTCCGGGGTGAGTCGGAAACCAGACAGCCTGGCTCCAGAGTCGAACAGTTTCCACTATCCTGTGATGTCTTTTAAAAAACTTCTGAAATAAACAACGAAAACAACAGTTCCTCAAAACATTCCTTACCTTACTACTTGTAATGGATTCTGATCATTTCGAATTCTGTTTTTTTTAAATCCTCACTCAAGGATATGGTTATTGATTTCAGAGAGAGAGGACAAGAGAGGAAGGGAGAGGGAGAAAAACATTGATGTGAGAGAAAAACATCGATGGGTTGCCTCCCGTATGCGCCCCAACTGGGGATCAAACCTCCAACTTTCTGGTGTATGGGATGATGCTGCAGCCAGCCGAGCCACCTGGCCAGGGTAATTTCTACCTTTCCCACCAGGCCTGCCCTGGTCCAGGACCCCCCCAACCCCTTCCCTGCCCCTATTCTAGCCTTCTCTCTTGACTCTAGCAACAGCCTTGCCCTGCCCCGTCCATCCTCCACACGACGGCCAAGAGGATCTTTCTAAAGCACACATCAGACCCTTGCCTCCCGGCTCAGAACCCACGGCCTGTAGGATAGCATTCAAGCTCCTTAACTTTGCCCGTAAGGCCCTGCATGGGCTGCCCCTGACTGCTGGACCCTGTCTCCTCATGGGTCACATCGTGGGACATCCTATAAACCCAGTCCTGGTGAAAGTCAGCTGACCACCCGGCCTGTACCTGCACCCACTCAAAACAGTATGACTGGAGGAAAACATGCAGCCACAGCGACTTATCTCATTTCAGTTTAATATCCGAGAGCCTCAGGTGATTGGTTCTCTGTGTCTACCTTTCCCTGGCCCCTCACTCGCTAGTTCACGCTTTCTCCTCTCTCTCCAACCTCAGCACCTCCCTCTCACCCTGACCCTGCTTCCTACTCTACTGAGACAACGGAAGGAAGCAGAAGAGAACATTCATGTGTTCCTGACACCCCATCTCTCCCCCTGCCTGCCTCTGTGCCCATGTCCCCCTCCTCCTGTTCACTGTGGCTGAGCAGCCCAAGCCCCGAGACTACCCTCCACTTGGGCCCTGGACCCCGCCGACCATGCCCTCTCACGGACTTGGCTCAGCAATTCTCCCCTTTCTCCTCTGCAGCGCCCACCTCCCCTCTCCGAGACCATTCGCCCCGGCACGCGACGTACTGTTACATCTACCATCTGAAATGAGCCTCTCAATGTGCCAGGACACTAAGCAGCTGGGGAAATTCCTGGACAAGTGGTATAAGGGAAACTGAGACAAAATAATTAAACAAAGCGGCACAATGTGAGCCATTTGCAGCCACCTGATGAATCATGAGGTTTTTCTTCCCTAACCAAGGACACTTAAATGCAAATGGTTTGCGCATTCCAGACCTTCCCGGGACAGACCAGCCCTGGTCCTGGTCCCTCTTCGGTAACACTCTTTAACAATAAAACTAATCAGAAAAGAACCCCTGACCCCTCGATATGCGCATTTTGATGAATCAACACATTGAAGGACACACCTGGAAAGCTAATGAGTATTCTGTGAAGACCTTCCCCTGAGACCTCCCCTAGGATTCCCGTGACCAAAGATAAAAAGCCTCAAGACAAAGGACCCACAGTGCTCTCTCTCGATAGAGCATGCCCACGCCTTGTATCCCTGCTGTCTTTCTCCTAAGCGCCAAGGGTCCCCACGAGACTTGCAACCAGGGGAGCAGTGGGCAGCGGTAGCTCATCCTGGGCCAACCCCCTGCACCTGTCTCCAAGGCCCCCTTTTTCTCTTTCTCTTTTCCGCTGCTTCTTCCACCTTAAGCCCTTCCCTTCTTTCGCTGCCTCCAGATTTAATAAAGAGAATCTGCAAATCGCCTGAACTCATGTTGTGAAATCTTTCCCACACGAAGTCAAGAAGCCACACACTGCCGGCTGGCCCTAGGTGGGCCTGCTGGGGCCCTGGACCCCGTCTGGTAACATCAAGATCCCATTCCCCCATCAGATACCACCCCATTCTGTGCTATGAAGCATCACCTACACTGGCTCTCTCTAGACCCTTCCTTGAACCCACCTAGTCAAGCTACTGCCCCCACCACACCACCAAAATGGCCCTTTTCAAGGTTACTGATGACTTCTATCTTGCTAGCTCCAGTGGTCAATTCTCAGTCTTCATCAGACTTGGCCTCTAGGTGGCGTCTGGCTTCATCGACCCTTCCCTCCTCCTAGATTCACAGCCTTTGCTTGGCCTTCACTGCCCCACACAGTGCTGGTTCTCTAATAACTTCACAGATAGTTTCCCCATCCTCCTTTGTTGCCCCCCGTCTTCTACATGGAGTGCCCCAATCTCATGGCATGGACTTCTTTTCTTTTTCTTTTAAAGATTTTATTTAATTATTTTTAGAGTGAGGAGAAGGGAGAGAGAAAAAGAGAGAAGCATCGATGTCTGGTTGCCTCTCTTGCGCCCCCTACTGGGGATCTGGCCTGCAACCCAGGCATGTGCCCTGGCCGGGAATCAAACCGGCGACTCTTTAGGCTGGCACTCAATCCACTGAGCCACACCAGCCAGGGCTACATACACTTGCTGCCTTGATAACCTCTTCCAGCCTTAGGGACTTACGGGTCATTTATGCACTGACAACTCCTAAGTTTCTATCTCAAGACTGAACCTCTCTCCTGAAGTTCAGACTCAAATACCCAACTGTCTACCTGCCATCTGAACGTGGGTGACTAATGGGCATCTCAAGTTTAGGCAAACTTGACCTCCTGATCCTCTGTCAGCCTTACCCGACTTTGTTTCTGGCAGCTGCATCCTTCCTGTTCCTCAGGCCAAAGAGCCCGGAGTCGCCTTCGACTTCTGTCCTTCTCTCACTTCCTGGACCCAATTCCACTTTACCCCACCTTCACCTGGTGGGAGCCACCATCACCTGAACCACTGTAGTGGTCTCCTCAGTGGGCACCCAGCCTCCACCCTGGTTCTCTAAAGTCAGGGCCCAGCGAAATCTTTTTTTTTTTTTTAAGATTTTATTTATTTATTTTTAGAGAGAGGGGAAGGGAAGGAGAGAGGGAAACATCAATGTGTGGTTGTCTCTCATGCGCCCCTTTCTGGGGACATGGCCCACAACCCAGGCGTGTGCCCTGACTGGGAACTGAACTGGTGACCCTTTGGTTTGCAGGTCAGCACTCAATCCACTGAGCCACACCAGCCAAGGCAGGAATCTTATTAAAACCAGAATCAAAACGAGTCCCTCACCAGTGCAGGACAATCGCATGGCTCTCATCTCAGGTAAAGGCCGAAGTCGTCTCAGTGACCCCAAAAGACCCTGCGCCATCCGGCACGGCGCCCTGACCACCCCTGGCTCCCTCCATCCCCACTGGCCTCCTAGAGGTTCCTGGAAAACAACAGGTAAAGTCCTGTCCCAGGTTGCACCTGCTCCACCTCTCTACACAAATGTCACCATTTTGGGAGGCCTCCCATAGCCACCTTATTTTCAAACTACACACACACACACACACACACACACCATAATCCTCAACCCCTTTTCCTTCCATTTTCTTCATCGTGCTTATCACCTTCTCACTTGTATGTCTTAATTAGTTTGCTAATTGTCTGATCCCCCCAAGTACTAAAGAGTGGGCTCCATGAGGGTATAGATTTTTGTCTTTTGCATCCACTGCACCTGGCACTGTGTAGACGCTCAATAAATATTTGTTGAATACATGAAGCGCCGTTTGCTGAATGACCTTGAGAACTCTTGCAGGGATGCTAAACTACAGCTTTCTTAGCCCGACTTAACTCCGTCATCCTGCCTTGCAACTCACCCAGCCCACGTTCTAGATTCATTCCGGCCTCCACACAGTGGCTTCAAGTCACGCTCTCGCCAGGATTACCCTCTCTATCCACGAGGTTCTCACTCAGATCTTCCTCCCGGTGAAGGTGTGGACAGGACCCCCACCCCGACGCCACCCCCACCACGCCCCAAGCAAGGTTGGAAGATTTATGCGTTGCCATAGTTACTGCGCCCGCCTGGGGCAGAATATCCCCATGGTGCCCCGCCCCTACGGGTAATAGGTGGTTAGCAAATCCCAAGCAGTCGCGTAGAGGGGCGGATATAAAGAGGCGACAGCTCAGTTTCCTTACGGCAACCCGCACCCCCTCTCCCGTCACGCAGTTTTCATGAAGCGAAGCGCGTCCCTCCGGCGCCGCCTCCCTCCCCTTTCTCCAAAAGAAAAAGACACATGCAGAGTAATCGCGCTGGGTGGGCTGAGAGGCTTTCGGAAAGGCGGGGACGCTGCTTGGTCTCCATCACCTCTCCTGCCTCCTCCAAGGATTGCTACGCCTGCGCGAGGAAGTAGTCTTGGGTACCACTGCTAGAGGCGAGGGGCGCGCATGCGTGAGACAGGGTTTTGCGCGTGCGCTGCTATGGCATCTGGAGGCTGCGGCCCGCTGGCGGAGGCCGGTGGAAGGCATGAAACCCAGGCGGTAAGGGCGTTGGGGACCGACTGGCCCTAGGTGCGCCTGCGCCATGGCTCTCCCGGCCGCGGGAGGCGGGGTCCAGAGGTGGGGGGACCGAGAGAGGCGGGGGAGAGGGAAGAGGCCGCAGAAGCCCGAGCCTTGACCGACGGGCAGGCGGGGGCTGCGGCGGCGCCGGTGAGTGACCCGCGGCCCGACTCGGCCCCACCCTCCGCGACCCTCACTCTTCCAGGAGTCCCCCATGGCCTCCGTGTCCTCTCCTAATCCCAGACCCCCATTACCCCCAGAGCTCCCCTGAATTTCTGGCAATCCCCAGAGCCCCTGCAATCCCCGCAGACCCTAATTCCTAATATTTCATCGTCCCAGCTCCTCCACTGCCCTGGGAGTCCCCAACTCACCGTTATTCCTGTACATCCCCTCTAAGGACCCCGTCTCATAACGGTATTACAGACGTCCCATTGGCCCGGAACCCCCAGAGCGCTCCTCTGCTCCGTATCTCCCCCTTCTTGCTGCATCTCCCCTTCTGCATCCCTTACCCCATCACCCCTGTGCTTCTTCGACCTGCGGGACATCCCTATTCGCCTTCATTTCTCCTGTGCCCCCATTCTCCTCTAATTCCTGCAGACAGCCCCTCTTCCGCTTTTCCTCCTTTCCCTCCACCCCTTCAGACCCTCCCCCCATTTCCATCAACTCCTGGGCTTGGCACTTTGCACCGCACAGGCGCGAGAGGAGCGCTCAACGATGTCAGTTATTATTAGGCACCCTGACTGTCCCGCATGGCCCGTCGCCCCCCATCCGTCCGGGGACTTAGGAGCCGGTGTCGCAGCGGCTGGGGTGGGGCTGGCAGCGCGGGACGCGGAGCCCCCTCCACCACAGTGTGCCCTGTGCCCGCAGCGCCGGCGCCCCCCATGCGCCAGGCAGCCGGGCGGCGGCGTCGGGGGGCGCCATGGCCTCCGCGGCGGCGGCGGCGGGCGAAGCGGAAGAGACCACCCGGCTGCGCAAGCCGCGCTTCTCCTTCGAAGAGAACCAGATCCTGATCCGGGAGGTGCGCGCCCACTACCCACAGCTCTATGGCGCGCAGAGCCGTCGGGTGAGCGTGGCCGAGCGGCGGCGCGTGTGGGACGGCATCGCGGCCAAGATCAACGGCATCACCAGCTGGAAGCGCACTGGCCAGGAGGTGCAGAAGCGCTGGAACGACTTCAAGCGCCGCACCAAGGAGAAGCTGGCCCGCGTGCCGCATTCCACGCAGGGTGCTGGGGCTGCCGCCGAGGACGCCTTCTCAGCTGAGGAGGAGACCATTTTTGCCATCCTCGGGCCAGGTGTGGCAGGGCCAGGCGCTGGCGCAGGGGCCGAGCAGCCCCCAGCGGCGGCCTCCTCACAGCCACCGGCCCCAAGCGCTTGCGCCCAACGCTATGTGCTGTCTGAGGACCGCAGGGAAGACCGACGGGCAGGTGAGTTCCTTCACCGTCAACTTAGCAAGAGCAAACAGTCACAGAGTGTGCCGTGTGTCTGGCTCTGGTCCCAGCCCTTTACTGGCTCATCAAATTCTCACTACAACCGTGTGAGGTGGATGCTGTTATTATCCCAGTTTTAAATTGGGAGAAACTGAGGCTCAGAACAGTGAAATGACTTGCCTCGGGTCTCACAGCCAGTGCCTCTCAGTCAGGCACAGAATCCAGACCTAGGAGGCCCAGCCCCACAGCCCATACCCTGGGGGTGTCATCGGCTCACACAACGTTTCATTAAACACCTTGTAGAGTAGTGACTCTGGAGGCGGACTGGCCTCCAGAGTCACAGCTTTGCCACTCAGCTGTGTCATTTGGGTAGTTACTGCGGATCGGTTTTGGCATCTGTAAAACGGGGACAAAAAGTAGTCCCTACCCAAAGATGAAATGAAGATGAAATGGATTAATATGCATAAATTGCTTGGTACCTGGCCTCCTGTTGAGCCCTCACTATTGGATCTTGATACAATTGCCAATGCTGTGAGGTAGGAGCTATTTCATCATTTTACGAATCAAGGCCCCACAGAGATTTGGTGACTTTCCCGAGGTCCTGCCCTGAGTAGGGGAGGTGTAGAGAGATAGTGCAAGACTTTCCGCTTAGCCTTGACTCTGGATTATTATCTCTTCTGCAGCTGTTCCCCAGGTACCTGCCCTACGCTGGGCAATGTTGGGGACACATCGAAGGTCAGACTTTGAACTTTATTTTGAGGGCATTGGGGAGTCATGAAAGCGTCTTAAGCAAGAGAGAGAGACGTAATTACCTGGACCCTTGTTCTTAGTGTAAAGCAGACCCCAGTGTTTCTGTCTGTGACTGAGACATCCGCAGCCCTGTCCTCCTGGGCCTCAGAGTCCAGTGGGAAAGACAGGTGCATCCATGGACAGTGATGGCTCTGAGCGGGCAGCTGACCTGGCCTGGGAGGTCAAGGAGGGCTTCCTGGAGGAGGAGAGATCAGAGCTGAGACACAGAATAAGGATGAAGAGCTGGGAAAGTGTTTCTGATAGAAGGACTAGCATGTGCAGCAACTTGAAAGCAAGAAAGCTTGACCAGATGAGAAAACTAAAGTTTCTCCACTGAGGAGAGGAGGAGAGGGAGAGTGGAAAGCTTGAAGAAAGGAAATGTTTGGAGATGAGGTATGAGAGGTCAGCAAAGACCAGACCATGCAGGGCCTGTAGGCTGAGGTGAGGAATTTAAATCTTATACTTAAGTGCTCTGGGGAACCATTGTGAAGGGTTTTGAAAAAGGGAAGGACATGATCAAACAAAGCAGTTCAGGATCATGTGATTCAGAGAGGTTCATGCACCCACCCAAAGTCACACAGCCAAGTAAGTAGTAGAGTTGAAACTGGAATACAGCCCTGGCAGGGTGCTTAGTTGGTTAGTGTCATCCTCATAAGCCAAGGTTGCAGGGTTCAGTCCCCAGTCAGGGCACATACAAGAATCAACCAGCGAGTGCATAAATAAGTGGAACAACAAATCAGTGTTTCTCTCTCTCTCTCAAATTAAAAAGAAAGAAATGGAATACAGGTTGTGTCCAACTCACAGTCCATTCACGGAGCTGTTAGGCTAGGTTGCCAGGCAATAACAACAATTAATATTGACTGAACGTTAATGAGTATGCCAGAATTAGGTCACATGTGGCTTATAAGTGGAGGTCAGACCTTGGACTTTATCTTGAGGGCATTTGGAGGTCATGAAAGTGTCTAAGCAGGAGAGAGACACAATCATGTGGAGTCCTTGTTCTCAGTGTGAGTCGAACCCCAGTGTTTCTGTGAAATGGCCCCATTGAACTGGAGCTGACATGGCAAACTCATTTTTTCAAATCCTTTTTTTTTTAACATTTTAAAAAGATTTTTATGTATTTACTTTTAGAGAGAGGGGAAGGGAAGGAGAAAGAGAGAAAGAGAAATGTGTGGTTACCTCTCACACGCCTGCCCCCACCCCTGGCCTGCAACACAGGCATGAGCCCCGACTGGGAACTGAACCAGTGACTCTTTGGTTCACAGGCCAGCACTCAGTCCACTGAGCCACACCAGGCAGGGCTCAAACTCTTTATTCTTTTTTCTCTCTCTCTCTTTTTTTTTTTTTTAGGATTTTATTTATTTTTAGACAGAGAGGAAGGGGGAGAAAGAGAGCAAAAGAGACATCAATGTGTGGTTGCCTCTCGTGTGCTCCCAAGTGGGGACCTGGCCCACAACTCAGGCATGTGCTCTGACGGGAATCAAACCAACAACCTTTTGCTTCACAGGCCGGTGCTCAATCCACTGAGCCACACCAGCCAGGGCTCAAACCCTTTCTTCTTTCATTCATTTACCAGATAGTGATTGAACACCTATTCTGAGGCAGGCACTGTTGCAGATGCTGGGACCCCAGTGCAGAAAGACAATTTTCCTTCCCCTATGAAGCTGACATTCTAATTATGGGAGACAGATGACAAACAAGTAACCCAAAACAGATCAGGGACAGGAAGTGGTAAGAACTAAGAAGGAAAAAGCATTAAGAGGGTAGTGAGTGGGGGGAGGGGGGCTGCCACAGACAGTGTAGTAAGGACAGCTTCCCTGAAGAGGTGAGATTTGAGCAGAGGCCCGTGTTGAGAGACTGAGCCAAGTGGGTGTATATCTGAGGAAGGAGCACTCCATCCGGTGGAAACAGCAGGTGCAAAGGCCCTGAGGCAGGGACTGTGCTTAGAGCATCCTTGATTAGACTCTCACACGGAATACCTACTGTGTAAAACCCATAAAAGAGGAAGGGTCTGACTGCAGGACTGAACAGCCTGGGACAGCCTGAGGCATGTCTGTTGACACTGGAGGGACCATTTCTCTCTGACCTAATGTTTGGAAGATCAATAACAATAAGGACATTGAGGATTTACTGTGTGTGAGGCACCAATGCCCCTGCCGGAGGTGATTGAGTGACTGACTCCCCGTAATGGCCCCCAGGAAGATGATCTGTCATTGGGTCCCTCGGTCCAGGCATTCACATACATCCATTTACAGGTAGGGAAACGGAGGCTCAAAGTTTACAAATAAACATGATTTTAACATGTGGTGGACCCTCTGTGACCCCTGTGAGCCCTGCGAGCATGGAGAATGGTTTCCTTTCTGTTCCTTTTACTCAGTAGACGAAAAGCCACATTTTCAAGTGACTGCAGGTCCCCTGCCCCTCATGAGTGAGACTTACCACCCTCAGGCCCACAGCCCTTGCCCAGGGGGTGGTTAAAGTGTGGGCTCTGGAGCCTACCTGGGTTCAAATCCCTCTTCTGCCATTCACCAGCTCCATGACACCTCTCTGGGCCGCAGTCACCTTATCTGTAAGATGGGGTGATTATGACAGCAGCCTACCCCAGAGAATGGCTGGGAAGACTGTAGAATAACCCAGGAGAGCTTAGTTGCTTTGCCAGGGCCTGGCCAGGAAAGTGTCCGACAACTGTCAGCTGTGGTCCCCGCCCGTCTCCCGGCCTCCCCTGCCTTGCCAGCCTAGATGGCCCAGAGAGCCTGGACCCCTAGCATTCAGGGTTGGAAGGGGCTGGCTGTCGCTGAAGGAGAAGAGCAGGGGACTCTGCCGTGATCTAGGGCCAGGAAGCAGGCTTCCCTGAGGAAGGTGCATTGGAGCTGGCCCGGGGGTGGTGCGGGGAGTGGAGGTGATGCAGGTGGAGGGGACAGCCTGTGTGCTGACCCCGAGGCAAGGAAGAAGGATGGAAAGGGGCCAGAGCCCAGGCCTTGTCACACCAGGGAGATGCTGGGCTATCCCCTGTGGGTGCTAGGGAGCGTTGGGAGAGTTGCCGCAAGGACCCTAGGGCCTGACAGTGCAATCAGTGCTGACTCCCTGGGAGCCACAGTTCTTTTTTCACTGAACAAAAAATTTTGTGCTGGGCATTGTTCAAAGCGCTGGGTAAGGAGCGGTGAACAAAACAAAGTCCTGCCTCATGGAGCCGACATCAGGAGGGGACAGGCAACACACACAGAGCGATCCCATGCCAGGTGAGATCAGTGCGATAAATCAGGCAGGGCCCTGGCCGGGTGGCTTGGTAGGTTGGAGCATCAGCCTGTGCACCAAAAGGCTGTGGGTTCGATTCCTGGTCAGGGCACGTACCTAGGTTGCAGGTTTGATTCCCGGTCGAGGTGCATACGGGAGGCAACCAAGCGATGTTTCTCTCTCACATTGATGTCTCTCTCCCTTCCTCTTTCTCTCTAAAAAAAAATCAATAAAAACATATCCTTGGGTAAGAATTTTTTTAAAAATCAGGTAGTGCCCTGACCCGTGTGGCTCAGTGGGTTGGGCATTGTCCCACCAAACGAAAGGTCACCAGTTTGACTTCCGGCCAGGGCACGTGCCTGGGTTGCAGGTTTGGTCCTGGTCCGGGCACGTAGGAGAGGCAGCCCATCGTTGTTTCCCTCCCTCTCTTTCTCCTCCCCTTCCCCTGTCTCTAAGTAAATAAATGAATACTTTTTTGAAAAACCAGGTAGGGTTAGGAGAGGAAAGGTCAGGGATGGGAGCTACTTAAGACAGAGGTTCAAGGAAGTCCTCCCAAGGAGGCCACCTCCGAGCAGAGGCCTGAGGAGGTGAGGGAGGGAGCCAGGCAGGTACCGGCAAAGACCTTTCCAGGCCACGGGAACAGCAAATGCACCCGAGTATATTTGAGGACCAATAAGAAGACCAAGATGGTGGAGCCAAGTGAGTAAGATAAAAGGACAGAGTGGGGAGGGAGATGAGGTCAGGGAGGCAATGGGGGTAGATCGTGCAGAACCTTGGGGGTCTTTGAGGACTTCGCTTTTTCTGAGTGAGTTTGAGAGCCAGGGGAAGGCTGCGCAGAAAAAGACATCTGACTTGAACTTTTAACACCTTCATGAAGCTAAAAGTCCCTTACGGTATAACGTGCCCATTGGAAGCCTACAATTCAGTAGCTTTTAGTATGTTCACAGTCTGCAACCATCACCACAGTCAATTTCAGGTCATTTTCATCACTCCCAAAAGAAACCCTGCCCCTCATGGCGGTCACTCCCTCACCTCCTCACCTCATCCCCTCATCCCCTCACCCCCTCACCCCCTCACCTCTACTCAGCCCTAGGCAACCATTAATCTACTTTCCGCCTCCGTAGAGCTGCCTGTTTTGGACATTTCACATAAATGGATCACGTGATATGTAGTCCTCTGTGACTGGCTTCTTTCCTGTAGCATAACTGACATTTATTTTAATTGGACCCTTAAGGCTCCTGTAGAGAACAAACTATAAGGGGCAGGGGTGGAAGCGAGGAGCTGGTAAGGAGGCAGCTGCCATAGTCCTGGTGGGAGATGATGGGTGGACCCGGGTGGGGGCCGTGGGGGCGGACAGAAGAGGCTGGATGTTATATCCTTTTGAAGCCAGAGCCAATGGTGTTTGTATGTGGACAGGGTCTTGGGAGAGAAAAAGGAAGTTTTTGGCCAGAGCAGTTGGAAGGATGGAGCTGCCATCAGCTGAGATGGGGGTGGCTGGGGGAGGGGCAGGTTTGGGGACGACTGGGGAGCTCAGCTCTGGGCAAGTGAACGGGAGAGGTTATTAGATGATCAACAGGGTTTGCTGAGTGCACTGCTGGAGAGAGGGGTTCAGGCCAGGTCCGGAAGTCTGGGCGCCTCTGCACGTGGATGGTGTTCAAGTTCATGAGCACGAATGAGACCCCAGGTGAGAGGAGAGGAAGGAAGCCCAGCAAGCCTGGAGCTGGACTGGTACAGCCCAGAGCTGAGGTTGAAATCCGGTCACCCTGGCAAGGAGACAGTCCTTACTCCAGCCTGCAGAAGTGCCCCCTGCTGCTCCAGCCACCGCACATCTCTCCCTGGCCATCTAGATCTCCCCAGGGTCCAGCAAGGAGGCCGGAGAGGTATGGGTGGGGCAGAGTATCCAGATGGTTCAGAACCTTCTAGAATGTTGGCTCTGCCTGGCTCAGCTGGGGACCTCTAGGACCTTGTTTCCACTAAGACTGGCATAGGCCACCAGGTTCTTGTTAAATATATTGACTCTGTCTCTCTGGCTACAAAGGCTTCCGTTGAAAGACATGATCTAACTTAAGTTTTACAAAGATGGCTCTGGGGCCAAGGTGGGCGGGAGGCGGAAAGGGGAGCCCAGACGGCATTGCAGGGCCATGCACACCTTACCTACCTCTCTCTCTCCACAGATGCGCCAGCCCACAGCAAGGGGGGCTCCAGCAGCCCAGAGCCCTGGGCCCGGCCCTCCTGCAATCCCCAGGAAGGGGGCTGCCCACCACCCAAGGAGCGTGAGTCCTCGCCCCCTCCAGCCCTGCAGACCGTCCAGCTGCCCCGTCTGGCCTTGTCTCCACCGCCCCCGGCCCCTGCACCTCCACCACCCCAGCCACCACAGCAGGGCCAAGCGGCACCCTCGCCCCCCAGTCCTCTACCCCCTCCGCCGCCTCTGCCCATGTTGTCTGCCCCAGACCCCTCCCTGGACTTCCTGCGGGCGCAGCAGGAGACTGCCAACGCCATCAGGGAGCTGGCTGGCACCCTGCGGCAGGGACTGACCAAACTGAGTGAGGCCCTCAGCGCCCTGCTGCCCCTTCTGCCTGGGACCCCAGTCGACCCTCTGCCCCCAGCCCCACCCCCCAGGCCCGTCCTGCCCCCACCCACCCCCAAGGTGGAAATCACCCCAGAGCCCGTGCCTGTGGTGGCTGCTGTCGTGGATCGGGCCATGGTGGCAGCCAGGGGGGTGATCATCGCCCCTAGAAGCGAGGAAGGGGCCCCCCGGCCACCCGCAGCCCCGCTTCCTTCCCACGACTCCCCCCCACACAAGAGGAGGAAAGGCTTCCCCACACGCAAGAGGCGGGGGCGATGGAAATCTCCGTGAAATCTGCCACTGGGTTCAAGCTTGTCCACGCTCTTTCTGCCTGCACCTCCTCTCCCAGCTTTGCCCCGCGGAGGAGGGCCATGCACCTTCCCTGTGCCAGCTGCACCCTGGCTCCCTGCTGCAGGGGCGCGAGCACCCCACTCCCTGTACTAGTTAGTGCCTGATTCGCGGGGGGCCTCACTGATGGGCCCTCCAGCCCTTTCTCCAGTACAGCGCTGTCTGCCTGGCTGCTTCCCTTAACCCCGACTTCTAAGCCATCAATTTTATGTTCGCGCCCTCGGTGGGCTGCAGAGGGAACCTCGCGGGTCTGCACACATCCCTTGCCCTAACCCCTCCTGGTCTAGACTTGAAGAGAATTGAGCTGCGGAGGCCTCCCCGCATCCCTCATCCAGACTTTGGAGGGAGTGGGGGTTGCAAGACAAATCAGAATATGGGTGACAATGAGGATAAAGCAGTCTGTATCCTAGAGGAAGGGGCGAGTTCTTGCCGGGGAGGTACAGGTTGGGCTTTCTGCCTGCTGTTGCAGTCTGACTTCCAGAGCTCAACGCCCTCCTTTCTCCTCAGTGGTGACAAGATAATCAATAAACTTATTTTTAATACAATTACTCGAGGCTCTGGCTGAGACAGGCCTGGGATTCCAGCACCCACACCTGCCCTGCCCCTCCATGGGCAGATGATACCCCCTTAAAGATAGAGGCTGGAGCTTTTTTTTTTTTTTTTAAGCCATCAAGTCCAGTGTTCGAATCTCATTCCTACTTAGTCATCCCTTCACATAACCACCAAAATGCCATCTCCCCCAAGAAAAGATGCTGGATTCCCTCCCAAAGCTAGGATGGGTCTGCTTCTTAGGTTCTCTCCCTCCGTCCTATGGTTCTTTTTCTTAGTGTCCCCGAGTGAAGACGTGCCTTAAAGGCATGTGTCCTCCATAGTTCCTTAAGGCAGGAGCTGGTTTTCTTACTCCCAGGCCTGCTGCAGAGCCTGGAGCAAAGTCAGTAACCCCCACCCTGGACTCAGTCAGACCCGGCTCAAGCCCTGGTGTTGCCCTGGCCAAGGGTGTATCCATGGGACTCCATTTTCCTCATCTGTAAAATGGGCATCTTTTTTGATTTAGGGGTTTGTATGTCCTACAGCTACATTCCATTTACCTTTCAGGCCTCAGAGCAAATATTGCCTCCTCAGGAAAGCCTTTCCTGACACTCCCTCCCCAAGCAGTTACCAAAAAAAATGCAGTTAAATAATAATTTGAGTACATTTAAATCGAACATCTGCCTCCCTCACCAGGCTGAGCCTGGTCGGGGCAGGGCCTGGGCCAGTCTCAGTCACTACTGTGTCCTCAGCATTGCCCAAAGCTGCAGAGGGGTGGCATCCTTGAGATAAGGGGCAGCTGAAAAACTTCATTGATACTGCTTCATTTCTGGGCCAGGCACCATGCTTAGCTTTTATATGCATGTCTGCACCTTAACCCGAAGGTACCCCGTGAAAAGCAGAATCTAGGGGTCCCCATTTTTTCCCTGAATAGGAACTTGCCCTCAATTTGTCAGGTGCCAGTCCAGTCCACCCGAAGCTGGCCTCTGGCCTGAACTACTGACTCCCACTATAGAGTTTACTAAAAAAGGACCCAAAGGCAATTTTTAGTGATACGTGGATGGTCTTTTCAGTGGCCCTATACACACTTTTGACCTGTGTAAAAATACAGCTAGTACATAAAACCCATGATTGTGCACATAGTATTGTTTAGGATGAGGCAAAATTAGTCTTTTTTGAAGGAGTCAGTTTTTTAAAAAGTTATTAACGTCAGGGGTGGCGGTAACAAAATCAGCTGCTAGGGTTGCAGCCGGATGAGAGAAAGGGGTAGGAAGTCCGTGATTAGTTTGAAAAACATGAATGCAACTCTGGCAAAACATTCAAGTATTTTTGCTTTCTTAACACAGATCCAGGCTTAGGAAGAGGCTAATACGAGTTAGAACTTGGAGACCTGTCTTCCCGCCCTAGTCGTCCACGCCAGCCTGCCTGGCACTGTCCCCCGCCAGGAAGAAAAAACATGGGGGTCCTTAGAGCCTGGTTGGGCCTATCGGGTAGTAAGCACTCAAGGTTGTAGAAAGGTGGTCTGGCCTTGATCTCCCCAGAAACTAGCCCCCACCCCCGCCAACTCTTGCTCGCCAAATCTGGCGGCCTTCCCCCAAGTTAGGGAGCGGTAGAGGGTGAGGATCCCGCCAACTCCGTGCTCCGAAAACACGGAAAGAGCCCCCCAAATTTGATGGCGGGGGGAGGGTCGGGGTAGCACAGGCAGCGGGAATCGGGAAGCACACCCCCCCCACCGACAACCGGACCTCCCAGACAGCGGAAGTGCGTCAGCTTGTCCGCCCCACAGAGCATTTTGGGAATTGTAGTGAAGTTGGGGGCGGGCGGAGAAACTGACAGTGTAACCCTTTGGAGACCAAAGCGCGCCAGCAGAGCTGGAACAGAGTTGGAGGGCGCTTACGACTCCAGCAGATGAGGCAACTGAGGCAGAGGCCTTCAGTCCTCTCTTCCATCCGGCTGTTGCCGGCCGGGGTCAGAGGCTGATACACAGGATTCTGGGGAAAACGAAGGACCAAGTGGACAACCGCCCCACTACCACCAAATTGCCAACTTCCCGTCCCTTACTCAGAAACCACCCAATCAGGGCCCCTTCGCCCCGCCCCAGGAACGCCTGCCTTCTTAACTGGCCATTGGCTTACCTTTATAGGCGGAGAACTGAGTTTCAGAGAGGGCAAGACTTTCGCTTAAAGCTGCACAGCAAGTCGGGGCAGAAAGCGGAATCATGTCCGCCCCCTACAGTTTCTGAGTTTTTGGTAGCCCTGACCATTCGTATCACATCCTCGCGCCCAACTCTTGTGCCCGAGCGCCTTCGAGCGCGCTGAACTCCCTACGCTTCGCGAGGAGTGGTAAGGGTTGTGCGGCAGAGAAGCTGCTAGTTTCCCCACCATCCCCAGCCGCCTGCGGTCCCCTTTAAGAACCAACCCCGGCGGGACTACGTTTCCCAGAAGGCTTTGCCGGCACGTTATGTAACTTTCCCTGCGAAGCGGCCTCTGGGGCAGAAGGAGGTGGAGGCGGCGGCGGCCGTTGCAGTGGCGGCGGCGGGAGCGGCGGGAGCCCGAGGCGGCGGCGCCCGCGGCCCATCGCCGGCCCCGAGCTGTGCGCCTCGGCTCGGAGCCTGGACCAGGCGGGGGCGCCGACGTGCCTCTGCCTTCCTTTTCAAGGAGGCAGGAGTGAGGAAAAAGGCTTAGGGCCCAGGGGGCGGGGAAGGGGGGCCGGGCCTGGATCGGCAGGGAGGCCGAGCCGGAGGCCCGACTGTGGCTCGCGCTTTCCCGGAGACACAAATCGAACTTCGACGGCGCGGATCGAACGGCGGCGGCGGGTGGAACGCGGGGGCCTTGCGGCGCGCGCGCGGGGGCCATGGCGTCGGTGCAGGCGTCCCGCCGCCAGTGGTGCTACCTGTGCGACCTGCCCAAGATGCCGTGGGCCATGGTGTGGGACTTCAGTGAGGCCGTGTGCCGCGGATGCGTGAACTTTGAGGGCGCGGATCGCATTGAGCTGCTCATCGACGCCGCCCGCCAGCTCAAACGCAGCCACGTGCTCCCCGAGGGCCGCTCGCCCGGACCCCCGGCCCTCAAGCATCAGGCCACCAAGGACCTGGCTGCTGCCACTGCCCAGGGGCCCCAGCTGCCACCACCGCAGGCACAGCCGCAGCCTTCGGGGACTGGCAGCGGTGTCTCGGGCCAGGACCGCTATGACAGAGCCACATCATCCGGTCGTCTCCCCCTGCCCTCGCCTGCCCTGGAATACACCCTGGGGTCTCGCCTAGCCAATGGGCTGAGCCGCGAGGACGCTGTGGTGGAGGGGGCGAGAAGGGCCCTGCTTGGCTCCATGCCTGGCTTGGTGCCCCCCGGGCTACTGGCAGCTGCAGTGTCTGGTCTGGGAAGCAGAGGTCTGACGCTGGCACCCGGCTTGAGTCCTGCCCGCCCAATCTTCGGCTCCGATTTCGAGAAGGAGAAGCAGCAGAGGAATGCAGACTGTCTGGCAGAACTGAACGAGGCCATGCGGGGCAGGGCAGAGGAGTGGCACGGTCGCCCCAAAGCAGTGCGGGAACAGCTGCTGGCGCTGTCCGCCTGCGCCCCCTTCAATGTTCGCTTCAAGAAGGATCACGGGCTGGTGGGCCGGGTGTTCGCCTTCGATGCTACTGCCCGCCCTCCAGGCTACGAGTTTGAGCTGAAGCTCTTCACCGAATATCCCTGTGGTTCTGGCAACGTGTACGCAGGAGTTCTGGCCGTGGCTCGCCAGATGTTTCATGATGCTCTGCGGGAGCCGGGCAAGGCACTGGCTTCATCAGGCTTCAAGTACCTCGAATATGAACGCCGACACGGCTCAGGGGAATGGCGCCAGCTGGGGGAGCTGCTAACCGATGGTGTCCGAAGCTTCCGCGAGCCAGCTCCTGCCGAGGCCCTGCCCCAACAGTACCCAGAGCCGGCTCCAGCAGCTCTGTGTGGCCCACCTCCGAGGGCCCCATCCCGGAACCTGGCACCCACTGCACGCCGTCGCAAGGCATCCCCTGAACCCGAGGGTGAGGCGGCTGGGAAGATGACCACGGAAGAGCAGCAGCAGCAGCAGCAGCGACACTGGGTAGCACCCGGTGGTCCATACTCTGCCGAGACCCCTGGTGTGCCCTCACCTATTGCTGCCCTGAAGAATGTGGCTGAAGCCCTGGGCCACTCCCCCAAGGACCCTGGTGGGGGTGGGGGCCCCGGGCGTGCAGGGGGTGCCAGCCCGGCAGCATCCTCCACGGCCCAGCCTGCAGCCCAGCATCGCCTAGTGGCCCGCAATGGTGAGGCCGAAGTCAGCCCCACCGCGGGGGCAGAAGCTGTTAGCGGGGGCGGTAGCGGCACGGGGGCGACCCCTGGGGCCCCCCTGTGCTGTACCCTATGCCGGGAGAGGCTGGAAGACACCCACTTCGTCCAGTGCCCCTCAGTGCCCGGACACAAGTTCTGCTTTCCCTGCTCACGAGAGTTCATCAAGGCGCAGGGCCCCGCTGGTGAGGTGTACTGCCCCAGTGGAGACAAGTGCCCGCTGGTGGGCTCCTCTGTCCCCTGGGCTTTCATGCAGGGCGAGATCGCCACCATCCTTGCTGGAGACATCAAGGTTAAGAAAGAACGAGACCCCTAGACCACCACTGTTTACCAGTCTACTGCCCCCCGGCCCCTTGTCACCCACCGCTGCTGCGGATAAATTATTCCCTCCCCGACCCAGCCCAGTGCCACACCACCTGTGTTCATAACCCCCCCCTCATCCCAGATGGGCCCCCTGGGGTAAACGCATTGAGGGTGTTGGCGGGGGGGGTTGGGGGGAAGCTCGTGGCTTCTGTGCGAGGGCGCGTTGGGGGTCCCTTGGCCCCTCCAATTTCCCTCTCCCCTCCTTGGCTTGGCTTTGCTGCTGCTCGTAGTTGGGGGAGAGGTGCCTCCTTCCTCCTTGAGAAGGGGCCTCCTGGAAATTCGCTCTTTATAAACGAAGCAAAAGCATTTTATTGCTCCCCTCTCCTGCCCCCTTTTCCTCCTTCAATAAACCGAAAGATGGGGTTTTTTTTCTTCTTGGTCCCTTAGTTTGTGAGATGCTGCGCCCCCTCTGGGACCGAACTGGTCCTGCAGGGACGGGAGCTTGCGTTGTCTCCTCCAGGTGGCGCCCTTCACTCAGGCGAGCCCTCTGGCTGTCTACAAACGCCCGCCACTGGTCAAGCGGTCTAGCCATTAGCCCGTTTTTCAGATGGCAGAACTGAGGCTCAGAGGGGATGGCTGTTGCATGGGAGCCATAGCCGAGCTCAAGAATTAGGTTTCCTTTCTGGTTCATCCCCCAGAATGTAGGGAGGAGTTGGCGCCCTTGGCGAGGGTGGGGGGTGGGGGGGCACGCGGGGAAGATGCATCCGGAAGCTTTCTAGAAGGGATAGGTAATGAGTTCTTGCTGGGCAGAGTCGGAATTAGATAAGATTGCTAGAGGGACTGCCTGAGGAAAGGCGATTTACCTCCGTGGGTTACACTAACGGAGTCCTTGGAAACACGGTGACGGTGGCTGCTTCTGGCCTCCTGGTGCAAGAGCGCAAGAGGCCGAACTTTGGGAGACTTGAACTGGGCTCGTCGCTTCCACCTGGGGAGACCAGCCTCAACGGTGGCCATGACTGGCAGAGTAAAAGGCACTCCCCCCGCGCCTGCGGTCGCCTCTGATGTGCAAGGCCTTGTCCCGCACCTGTCCTGGTGGGCTGATCATTAACCAGGACTTCCTGCTCGCTGATGTCACGGGGCGGGGCCTGAGCGGGCTGTGGCAAAGCAGGGGTTAAGGGGAGGGGGCAGCCCTGGGAGCCCAGCCCCCATCCCTGCGACCCTGCAGTGGCCATTCAGAGAAGGGGAAGTGCTGGGCCCAAAGGCTAGCGATGGGCTGGGATGGGGGATGGTAGTTCTGTAGCTCTGCCACTAAAGAGCACTGTCGGAGCTCAGAGCCAAGGTTGCTCCAGATCTCAGGAAGCAGCCAGGTGTTTTATCAGCTAAATCTGGAGGAGCCTAACGGGTTCTGACCCATCCTCTTGATTACCCAGGGGTCCCACCCACACATCTTGCAGACCCACATGTCATTAGGGACCCAGGCAGGGGCTTCGTCCTCCACATCTTGAGTTGTTGTTGTTGTTTTAATTGATTTTAGAGAGAAACATTGATTTGTTGTTCCATGTAGTTATGCATTCATTGGCTGATTCGTGTATGTGCCGTAACTGGGCAGGGATCGAACCTGCAACCTTGGCATATGGGAACAACGCTCTAACCAACTGAGCTACCCAGCCAGGATCAACATGTATCATTTTTAAAACCCCAGTTCTTGGACTGGGGGGTTCCACCCCCTCCCCCAGCCATCAGGTCTCAGGTGTTCAGTCACTCCTGGCACTGCCAGCCTGGGCTCTGGGCAGGGCTGGGAAAACCACCCCTGATTAAATACACCGGGCGATAAGCCTGGGGCAAGCAAGTCACCGGATGGAGTAACGCGCCTGTTCACCTCTCCTGGGCAATCTCATGGCCGCCCAAGACACAGCTCTGCAGACCCAAGCACTGAGTCGCTCTCCCTCCCTCATCCTCAGGGCTAAAGGCCTTCAGATACCAGGGCCCTCCGCCCCAGTGGGGGTTGAAGAGCTGTAGAGGACACCTGGTCCTTTAAGAACAGCTGGTGGGTGGGTGGGGGGCAGGGGAGTCATCCCCAGCCTGGCCCAGTATGTGTATTCTAGATAGAGGTTGGGTTAACCATTAACAGAGCAGAAGACCTGACCTGTGTGGGTGTGAGGGGCTGGATCAGTCCCCCTTCCCCCAGCGCCAGGGTGGGCCCAGGGTGAAAGGGGTTCTGGATTTACTTGGGGGATCAGTGAGGAGGTGATGAGGCTTCCAAAAAGAGAGACACAAAAGAGACCTGGAGAAAGATGGGATTCAACAGATGGAAAGGGAGATGTAGAGAGACCAATTCACTGAAAGAAAGAAACCTAGAAAGAGAGACAAGGAAGGGTCAAGAGACCCTCTGAAAAGAGGGAGGCGCGGTAGAAACGGAGACGGATGTTCAGAAAAGAGAAAAGAAATATCCAGATACAACAATAGAGATAGAAGGAGGGACAAAGGAGACTGAGGTTCGGAGAGAGGGGAATAAAGAGCAAATGAGAGAGAGAGAGCGTGAGCCAGTGAAATCAAGAAGGTACAGGTTGGAACCAGACAGGATATATTCAAACTTAAAAGTTCTATGAGACAGAGGGAGAAAATGGAGCACTGTGATGAAGGACAAACTCCATCTGTCTTGGTGGCTTGGTCCCCCCAAAAAGGCCTGGTCAATGCCTCCTCCTCCAGGTCACAGTTCAACTGACACCTCCTCCAGTAAGCCCTCTTTGACCACCCCACACACGCACACACAGTCTGCATCAGGTGCTACTTCTGGGCTCTGACAGACCCTGCACATTCTGGATCATCACTGGGAACTGGATTGTCAGCCCCATCAGGGCAGGGCCGGGCTGTCTCAGTCACCTCTGTGTCCCCAGCAAACCGCCCCCCCCCACCCCCGCACAGGGCTAGTGTAAAGGCTGGAGAGATTAATGGCCTCCATTCCTTCAATACATGTTTATGCAGCATCCACTGTGTGACAAGCACCGTGGTGGGTGTTGTGAATACAGCAGGGAACAGACTGCAGCCCCTACTCTCATGGAGCTGACATTCAGGTGAGAGATACAGACAGACTCATAAAATGTGACAGCTGTGGGGCAGCAAGTCCTATGAAGAAGGGGGAAAAAAAGGCCAGAGAAAGGCAATAGAGAATGATGGAGGTTGCTATTTAAAGAAGGAGGTAGGGAAGGGCTCACTGAGGAGAGGAGACGACACTAAAAACTGAAGGAGATGAGGGGGCGAGTCGGGAGACGCCTGGGAGAACATCACATGCAAAGGTCCTGAGGTGAGAGCCTGCTTGGTTTGTTTCAGAAGCAGCCACGTGGCCAGTGCAGCTATGAGGTTAGAAGGACAGTAAGGGAGCAAGGGGGTCCCAGTAGGCTATGGTAAGGACTTTGGATTTGGTTTTGAACAGGTAGAGGGTTTCAAGCACCGAAAGAAGGGACGGAGCAAATGAGACAAACAGCGAAGCGCTGTGCTGGAGAGCATTTCCCTTATCTGTGTGTCAGGGCTAGAGGACCCAACACATCTGCTCGATGACAGTGTGTGCATGAGTGAGTAAGACCCAAACTGACAGAAAGAAAACGTCAGAAGGGCATTAGAGGGACGGACAGGCTCCCAGGGACAAGCCAGGTAAGGACCCGGGGACGCCCGGGGACAGCAGACACAGACAGACAGTAGCCCAGCTGAGAAGTCCCTTTTCTTTCAGAGCCCTCTCTACCCGGAAAGCTTCCCTGAAGCTGGAAAAAACCCCCAGGCTCCCCTGCCCGCCTCACCCGTGGCGTGCCCACTCACACCTCAGGCAGAGGAAGCTGGCAGGCCCCACAGGAACCTTTTGTGCGGGGGGAGTGGAGGCGGGCGGGCAGCAGGGACGAAGGGAGAGGAGTGGCGGGCGGGCAGGCAGCGGGCAGCGGCTACACAAAGGCCCCAGTGTCTGCCCTCCTGCCCCCGGGTACAGATATAAATAATACGTATATATATCTTTATATATATACATATACCAGCGGGCTGGGGGCGGGAGGCTGGGGGCCACACACTTCCCTGAGGGACCCGGGCATGGCCGAGGTCTGCTCCTGTGGGGGCTGGGGGCTCTGAGACACACAGACATCGTGGCTGACACTGAGAGACGGGAGCTGAGAGGGACGCAGTGACAGAGGGAGAGAGAGAAACTTACCAAGTGTGAAAGAGAGAGAGATGGGCAGAGAGAATCCCAGAGTTAGAACTGGCAGGCGGAGTAGGCTGACTCCAACGGAGACAGAGCAGGAAAAAGGAGAAATCAAACTTCACTGAGAAAAGACAGGAAAGTTGCAGGTAGAGAGACAGTGGCAGAATGAAGACAAGGGTCATTCTAGAGAAAGGCAAAGCCACAGAGAAACCCAGGTGAGAGAAAGCAGGGACAGAAACAGAGAGGCCAGCAGACACCTAGGGAGGCACACGCAAAGAGAGAAGCAGACAGACAGACAGACAGACAGGGCAGGGCCAAGGCTGGGGCTTGAGGAGGCTGGGGACTGCGGGTAGGGGGAGATCAGGGCAGGTCTCCGGTCTGGGGGCACGGCCTGTGGGACTCTAATCCGGCCCAGTCCAGGGCAGGCTGAGGGGCAGGGGCGGAGGTGAGGGAGGCGGCCCTTGGGTTCCGGATCTCGGTGTTTACCTGGGGCAGGCCTTGCAAACAGGCGCCCAGCCTGGCCCATGGAGGGTGGGATGGGATGGGCCCCAGCTCTGGCACCAGTGGGCCCGACACACCCACCTGTGGCCTGGGCAGTGAGTAACCCAGTGACACCTGGATAGATGGTGACACATAGTGGGAGAGACACGGTGACACACAGAGACAGATATAGGCAGACCCAAAGTGTCAGAGACATAAACAGACACACAGAATCCAGTGACAAAGACACACTGTGACAGACACAGTGACAGACACACAGTACCAGACAGCAGGACATAATGATAGGCAAACGTGTTGTCAGGCACAGAGACACAGCAACAAAACACCCACAGTGACAGACAGAGGACACGGCGACAGACATGCAGAAGACAAGGACAGACAGAACAGTGACATATGCATACACAGTGACCCAAAGAGCAGCACCTACAGGAATCCAGTGACAGACATGGACCCAGAGACACACGGGCACAAGCAATACACGCCAACATGGTGATCAGAGACACCTTGTAGTTAACATATTAGGAGCCCACAGACCCAATGACATCAGGATACACGCATGACACCCAGTGACATATTGGCATGGACACGCATGTACACACTCTTAAACCGCCCAGACTGCTGGTTTCCAGAGCACCCCCTCCTTCAACAGGTTGCGGTGGGAGCGAGGCTGGGGCGGGCGGCTGTGGGACCCTGGGGCCCCCGGGCCCCCGTGGCCGCCATTGCCCCTCCCAGGCTCTAGAACAGCTCGGCTGTCAAGGCTGCTGACTCTACCCAGCTGGTTGGGTTCAAGTCCTAGTTTCCCTACTAGTGACTAGCTGTGGGGCGGGGGGGAAGCCACTTCACTCCTCCCTGCCTCAGTTTCACCTGTAATGAAACGGGGGTGGGTGAAGAGGATTCAGTTTATGGCTCCTGTCACAATGCCTGACATATGGTAAACCCGAGTAGCCATTATTATTGTCATCGTCTTTATCATCTCCTGCCTCCTGACGCAGATGGCCCTCGGCCCACTGCAGGGACCCTGCCCGGGCCCTGTGTCCCCACCCATGGGCCCCTTCCTTGGACCAGGTCACCTCAGGCCCACAAACTGTGTCTAGGTCCATGTGTCCCCAGCCCAGGCTTCTCTGTGTCCCCATGGCTATCCCTCCGTCCCTGATCCCTGGCGTCCTCATGTCTGTCCACGCGTCCCACGTCTGACCGTGGTACTTTTCCACGCTGGACATCAGCCGGCTGTCCCTGGGGTGGGGGTCACACCTGCCCACGCCAGCCGAGCTAGTGGCCACTAGACACCCTGACGGATGGCCCCACCCTCCCCCCAGGACCCTACAACAACACCCGCCCCTCCGGCCACCTGAGGTCCCCACTGGGGCGGCCTGAGGCCCAAGCCTGGGGACAGGAAGCCCCAGGCCTGGCCGCCCTGAAAGCCTCTTTCAGCCTGGGCCTCCTCCCGCTGCCACCGACTCCTCCTGCGGAATAATATTTGGGCTGTTGGCCGGGTGGGGGGCGGGGGCCAGATCCGGAGGCCGCCTGGGAGAAGCCAGAAACCGCAGGGCTTCCTGCCTCAGGCCGGCCGACTCCGACTCGGGGAGAGACCCCCAGGCCCGAGGGAGGGGGGCAGGCGCCCGGGGAGACTGAGGGCCTTTCTCTCGGCCCCAGTTGTTTTTTCCAGGAACCAGGAGGAATTCCCCAGCCTGCCCAGGACAGCGAGGCTGGTGGGACGGCTGACAGGGAGCCAGCACGGCAGGGGGCGGGGGTGACACGCAGCCGGCAGGGCGGGCACAGCGACAGAAATAGAGGGCTCGGCCAGTGCAAGGTGGCAGGTAGGAGCGGAAACTTAGGGAGCTGGGAGAGGAGGGCCAGAGATCCAAAGGAGTAGGGGGGAGGTGGACCCCAAAGGAAGTCCCCTAGAGAGTCCCCTAAAGAGAAAAGGAGGACCCAGAGACCCAGAGACCCAGAGGGAGGGACAGAGGCAAAGCCAAGCAGAGAATGAAAAGGAGAGGGCAAGGCAGACCATATGAGAGACAGATGTAGACAATGAGGAAACAGTCTAAAAAAAAAAAAATTCAAGGGACAGAGCCCTGGCAGGGTAGCTCAGTTAGTTAGAGCGTCATCCCAATATGTCAAGGTTGTGGGTTCGACCCCCGGTCAGGGCACATACAAGAATCCACCAAGGAATGCATAAATGAATGGACTTTTCTCTCTCTTCAATATCAATAAATAAAAATACTTAAAAAACAAAAAACAAGGGACAGAGATAAAGGCACAAAGAGAGGGTTAGGGACTGAGTGATCAGAGAGAAATGACACTAAGAGACAAAGAGAAAGATGGTCACAGAAACTGGGAGAAACATTGCACACACACACGCACACACACACAGATGGATAAATAGATGGCCTTTGGTCTTTGAATGACTGAATAAATGAATGAGGGATAGAGAGCCAATGACCAAGGAAGACAAATGTGAAATAAGGAAAAGACATATTTCAGACCAACCCTGCCTACCTGCTCTAGACTGGCTGAATGACCTTGGTCCAGTCCCTTCCCACTCTGGGCCTCAGTTTCCGCTCAGTGAAATGAAGTACAAAGTTGTGTTCCTGAGAGCCATGTCCTCGGAACATCTGACAGACTCAGAGCCTCAGGAGAGACCTGGAGGAACAGGCACCCAGGCCCCACACCCAGAGGCCCCCAGAGGCCGAAGGAGAAGCCAGCTCCTTCCCTACACACCCTCCTGCCAAAGTGACACACGCACGGACCAGCCAGCCCTCCATACAATGGTGACAAGGCATGTGCCAACACAAGCAGCCTTTCTTTTAAACATACAGACAGGTACTGACACAGATACACAGGAAACCTACGATGACAGGCACACCCGCGACATGACGTAGTCACACACAGGCTCTTTGAGACAATGGGCATGCAGACAAACCAACATACAGAGGCACACACGTAACAGCATGAGACCCAGAGAACCACTCACACGACATGAGAAAGATACACACACCTGAATCTGATTCCTAAGGCACCCGCAGGAAGCATACACCCGGAGTAGGAACAGACATATGAACCCACACGATGAGACAGAAACAACAGAGAGCACCCCATGGGACCTCAATAGGTATAGTGGGGAACCAGAGGTGTGCGTGTGTGAGCGCACACATACACACACACACACACACACACACACACACACACACACGGAGGCTCCAACACCCAGTCTCTTTCAAGTAACGCCTTGTTTGTCCCCTCTCCTTCTCCACAGCTGAATCAAAAATCCAGCAGCCCCTGGGTCCCCTGAGCCTCAGAGCTGGAGGGGTGTGTGTGTGTGTGTGTGTGTGTGTGTCTGCGGAGCGGGGGTGGGGCAATGGCCTTGGTCACTGCACAGCCACCTCCCCCTGCTGCCCTGGCCCCACCGCTGCGGGGGCTGCTATCTGTGAGCAAACTGTCCTTGGGGTCAGGGACAGCAAAGAGCCAAAGGTCAGGTCGATGCCTCCCCCAGCCCCTCCCCCAGGGGCAGCCAGCTCCTGGGGGCAGGAAAGAGAGGGGATGGGGAGATGGCAATTCAGGGGTTCGAGTCCCACAGGGCCCATCCACCAAGGAAAAGAGACATTCTGTGTGAGGCAGAAATGGTGCCTTTAATGTTCAAACACAGCCAGTACCCCACTTCCCAGGCAAGACCCAGACTTCAGTAGAAATTCCCCACCCCAAACAGTTCTTCCTGGTTTCTCCTGAACCAGAGCGGGGAATGGGCTCCAGCGAGAACCAAGAAATATTCTCATCTCCATCCCTCACTCAACTCGCACCGAAGAAACAGTGATGACATGGCCAGCACGGGGGGCTGCGGCGGCCACCACGGTGCACAACGGGACAGTGATTATGTCAGCCACCCCATATGGTGGCCACCGTAGCACCCGAAGGACCAAAACAGGTGTTAATGCAGGATGGTGGCCAACTTGGCACCTATGAGGCCAAGAAGTCCACCAAAAAAAAGTGATCACAGCACCCAATGCGCCAAGGAAGGTGTAACTGAAACAGCATCACCATTGCAACCAAAGGATCAGCCGAGAGGATGTCCATCTGTGTCCAAACGGCCAACCAAGATGTCATCCCCTGTGGCAGCCGTCAGAGCACCCAGTGGGTCAACCAATGATATCGATCAACATGGCAGTCTTCACAGTACCCGATGGCCCGCCCGGATGTCCAAGGCAGTTATCACAGTACCCAATGGACTGCCGTGATGCCCACAGAAGCAGCAGTCACCACAGTAAGTAATAGACCAACCAAGACGTTAACTGGCGGAGACAGACAAAGTGTCACCAGGAGGATCAGGCCCCAACAGCCATACCCCACCCGCCATGCTCCCCGCTCCCCGCTAGGATGCGTTAAGCACAGAGCGGGAATAGAGGCCCTGGTAGTAGACCCCAGGCTCCGCACCCTCCGCCCCGTAGCCCCCAAACCCCACGTCCAGTTTGGGAGGCGCTGGTGTCTGTTCCGACATCAGGTTGTTGATGGAGAAAGGGTGGTTGAAGTTGTAGGGAGCGTCCAGCTTCAGCTCCCCGGGCAGCTCCAGGCCAGCGAAATAGGATGTGGAGGAAGGGGGCGAACTACAGTCTAGAGCCCCCACATCTTCCCCACCCTGGGCCTCGGGCTCGGGAGGTGGGGGCTGGGGTTGGGGCTGGGGCGGAGAGGTGACGGCGGCAGACGGGGTGGTGGCCGAGGCGGCAGATCCTACACTGTTCCTGGGGGTGGAGGTCCCGCCGCCTCCTTTCTTCACCTTTTCCTCCAGCTTGAAGCGCTTCTGGCGACGCAGGTAGCAGCCGTTCTCAAACATGTTCCCTGAGCTGGGGTGCAGGGCCCAGTAGGAGCCCTTGCCTGGCTTGTCTGGGGAGCGGGCCACCTTGATGAAGCAGTCGTTGAAGGACAGTGAGTGGCGGATGGAGTTCTGCCAGCGCTGCTGATTCTCCCGGTAGTAGGGGAAGAGGTCCATGATCCACTGGTAGATCTCGCTCAGGGTCAGCATCTTGCCCGGCGCCTGCTGGATGGCCATGGTGATGAGCGAGATGTAGGAATACGGCGGCTTGGCGTGTGCCAGGGACCGCCGGTACCCTTTCGGCATCTCTTTGCCATGCACCAGCCCCGGGCCCGGGCCCCCGTACCCTGAGCTGCTGCCTCCGCCACTGCTGGCACCCAGGCCTGGGAAGGTGGGGCCCAAGGGTGCTGTGGGAGCTGGGGGCGCCAGGGGTCCTGAGGGCAGTGGGGAGGCAGGGAGCCCCCCAGGGGAGTAGGGAGAGCTCAGAGGGTTCAGGGTCATGTAGGAGTTGAGGGGGGCCATGGTGGGCACCGGAGTCACTGGAGAGTAAACCTGCACGGAGAGAAAGAAGATGGAGAGGGGTCAGTGACGCCCCACTCGCTGTTCAGCGCAGGGCTGCTGGACCCACCATGGGTCCCTCTGTCTGCCTGTCTATCTGTCTGTCCTGTCGTTACTATGAGTCCCTTCCATCCTTACTTTTCTCCGTTGAGAGCTGTCTTTTGATGTCTCCCTACCCCCCCGCCCCCCAATAACGCTGAGCCGCTTTAAGTGGTTCTCAAAGCGTAGCCCAGGACACCCTGGGATGTCTCCGAGACCTTTCTAGGGTCTTAGGTGTCCAGGAGGTCAAGCTGTTTTCACATGGTGCTAATATATGACTAGCCTTCTTCACTCTCCTTCTCTTCTGAGTGCAGAGCGGAGTTTTCCAGAAGCCACAGGACATGGGATATACTGCACGCGACCAAACGCAGAGGCAGCGATGAAAACCCTGCTCCTTTCTGTGGGGCTCGACGCTAAAGGGATTTGCAAAGCTGTTACGGAGCCACTCCTCGCACGAAATGTTTCGAAATAGTTACTTCAATAAAAATACATCCTTTACACTAACAAACCATTGCTATGTTAGAACTAATTAATACATTAAATTTTTTTCCCCTCCGTTTTTGTTTCTTCTGTGGTAACCATTAAGATAGCCATTAACCCACACCAATGGAAATGACTTAGGGTCCTTGATAATTTTTTAAGAGTGGTAAGTGGTCTTGAGACCTGCCGATTTATCTAATAACCTAATCTACCTGTGTACTCTCTCTCCATCTTTTAGGTTATAAAATGACAGTTTTTAATAGGTCAAAAATGCTTGACTATCATCCTGACACGTGCGGCTCAGTTGGTCGGGCGTCATCCCACAAAGTGAAAGGTCGCCAGTTCAATTCCTAGTCAGGGCACATGCCTGGGTTGTAGGTTTGGTCCCTGGTTGGGGCGGGTATGAGAGGCAACCGATCAACTGATCGATGTTTCTCTCACATATCAATATTTCTCTCCCTCTCTCTCCCTCCCTCCCCCACCCCCAAAAATAAAATAAAATCTTTTTAAAAAAATGCTTAACTATCAGAAATCACGTTTCAACTTCATATCATCTATTTACTATACACAGGGTCCAGCAGAAGTAACGCCAGCTTGAGTGTGGTTGGTAAGGCAATAATAATATAATAATATGGGTGTGATAATCTGTAGTTTTAATTTGACTATTTCACTTAAAATGTCATATGGTGTACTTGCGTATGATACGGTTATGCTACCGAATTACATGCTTATGATTCTGTCATAAAAGATTTTTATATATTTTTTAAAAAGGAGCATTATTTGTGTCAGACCCAGTGCATCATCAAATCTAAGACATCATTGTTTGTAAACTGCAGTATTAAGTATCAGTAAGAGTGGGGGGAAAAATCCACTGTAATTTATAATCCCTAGACACCATTGGCTGTAAAACCCGTTCCATTTTCATAAACGTTCAAATGGGGAAAAATATGTGCATCAGTGAAATACTGCAGACATTGCTCCGGCTGTCTGAGTAACCCTCCACAGTCTTCCATCCATTCGACTAGTATTTACTGGCACCTACTCTCTGCCAGGCACTGCTCCCAGCACGGCACAGAAAGGCCCCCTTTCATCTTCACAACTGCGCTATGGGGAGGCACCATTATGACCCCCATTCTAGAGCTGAGTGAGCCGAGTCCCAGAGAGGTTGTCAGGGTCACACAGCAAGGAAGGGGCAGAACGGAGATTCTGAGTCCAGGTGGCCCGGCTCCAGATGGGTATTCTGGGCTGTGCTACAAAGGCTGTGACCAAGCCGACTGAAGTGTCTGCCCTCATGGAGCTGACAGTCCAGCAGGAAGAACGAGATGAGGAAAACGTGACGTGTGGTGAACGGTGATTTCTCTCTTGCTGTGTGTATTTACTCCTTCCATCCTCTCCCCTCAGTCCTCCGTCCGCCGGGCTACCCTGCTCCCCGTCCCTGTGGGGGTCTCATGGCCTAGGTCCATGGGAGCCACCTTTGCTGTGAGGTAGTGGGTCCACTGTCACTCTTAAGTGTTGGCGGGTCCCAAAGTCCAGGCGGAAAAGGGAACTGCCAGGGTCACTCCAAGAGTCAGGGACAGTTGGCAACCAACCCAGGACTGAGTTCCAGTCAGAAGCTCTCTCCTTGGTCTGTCACATGTCTGCCCAGGACCTCTTTGACACCCCGTGTCTCTGTGTGTGTCTGTCCATCTCTCTCCCTGTCTCCGCACTTCTATACTCCTTTGCCCTTCCCCTCCCCACGTCTCTCTCCACTGTCTTTCCCTTTCGCACTGTCTCTCTGCTCCCCACACGCTCCTTTATCTCTCCCCATCTCTTTCCTCCCCAGTGTCTCCCTCTTTGGCTTTCTCTGCTTGGGACTCTCTCTAACCCCATTTCTACCCCCCGCCCCACCCACCCTATCTCTCCCCTTCTTTCTCTACCCCACTCCTCTGCCCCCCCACTCTTTCTCCTTCAGCACACTTTTGTAACCATCTATCTGTCTTCTTCCCTCAGTATCCCCCTCAATCCAGAAATCTCACATTGAAATTGAAGCCACAGTTACGCCCCTTGTCCATGCACTGGTCTCCCTCCTGGTTAGATAGCTTTGTCCCCTTCCCAGAATAAGAGATGAGGGGAGAAGGTGACGGATTCACGGGATCTACAGGAAGTTCCTAAATCCCTCTACAACCCCCTCCCACTTTCCCAGCTCAGTGGGACTTTCTTGCATCACAGTGTATCACAGAGAAGGACAGATGGGGACCCCGGGGCCCTCCTTTCCTGGCTACCTATCCACCCGGAAGTCCTCCCTGAGGTCTGACCTCCAGCACTCCAGCTGCCCTAATCCACTGTAGGCTTTCTCACGCCCTGGGGCTGGGATGAACCCCCTGTGTCCGGGACAGAGCCGGATTTCCCTGCCAGGGCGGGGCTGAGATTGGGGGGAAGCCCTCAGAGGACCTGCACCCTCACTCCAGGAGGCTGAAATTTCTCCCCTTTCATTTCCTTATTGTCTCTGAAGGAGGGTGTGACGGGGAGCAGAGGAAAGCAACGTGAAGCCAGAAGCCTAGTTTGTAGTCCCAGTCTCCACCCAGGACCTCGAGCAGCCCTCAACGCTCCAGGGAGCTTCAGGGTTTCCATCTCTAAAACGGGGGAGTAGTCGGACCAGCTGATTTGTGAGAACCGGAGGCCAGCCGGGACGATTTCCTTCCAGACTGTGAGCCCGCCTGGGGGGTGTCACCATCACCCTAGCAAGAAGGCCTGGAGGGCTAGAAACAGTATGGGGGCCTCTCAGCTCTCAGTTGCTGAGTGAGTGCAAATGTTTCTCTCCCTGCTGTTCTGACCCAAGGGGAGGAGGTGGCTCAACTGATGAGAAGGCTGGGGAGACCCTCAGACAGTATTTCCATCTCCAGCCCCCCTCATAGGTCAACTCTCCCAAAATATGCCCCCAAGTGCTGATCAACTCTAGACTGTCCCTCAATTTCTGACACAATTTTCACACAAATTGTCCCCTAAACTTCAGACTCCTCCATCCTAGACGCCCACCCCAATTTACTTAAGATGTGCCCACCTAAACACTGATTTCTAGTTAGTTCCCTTAAAGCATGTTCCCAGACTCTGAACTCTCTGGGGGTTCAGCTGGGACTCCCCCACTATCTGGGAACATTCACCTCCAACCTGGTCTCTGCCTTCTGACACCTCCAGCCACTGGTCTCCACCCTCTCAATACTCCCAAACCCCTCCCTGGTCGGCCTGCCCCACCCCACGTGCACCTCACACCTCCATGGCCCCAAGACTGGCCCCTCCCAGGCACCATGCCAAGCCCCGCAGGCCCGGGGATTCAGCGGTCTCACCCTAGAGCTTCCAACCCCAGACCCGTAACTCAGGCAGGTGGGGGCCCCTGGAACCCCCAGATCTCAGTCTCAGAGAACTCAGCCATTCCAGCCTCCCTCCCCCACCTCAAGCCCACAGTCCCCTTCCAGGCTAGGAACTTAGGTGTCCAGATCCCCATAACCCTCAACTAGGACCCCACTCCCCCCTACACTTCACCATGTTGACTACAGAGAAGGTGAGCTAAGGAGGAGTCCTTCCAGCAGCAGGAATGGGAGTCAGACTTGGGGGCTGACTCTCTGTCTGCTGGGGTGAGGGAATTACAGGTATACCCTGCCCCCCTAACCCAGGGTGGTCTAGTAAGAAATGGGGCTGGTGAGGACATTAGCAATTACTGGAAGAGGTGCGAAACCTGAAACCCTCCAGCCTCCAACAAGTAGAATCCCCGCTGAGGGTCTCTAATAACAATTAAACCAGTGAAGTTCAGTTGGAAGGGGTGAGGGTCAGGAGTAGAGATGGGGGTTGGGGAATGGAAAATGACCCCTCTCCCGCTCTTCCGCTCCCAACTCTGACCCCATCTGGGCCTCCCACTATCTGAATCTCCACTCTAACCCACCTGTTCTTTCATACTTCTCCAAACCAACCTCTATGTCTTATCCCTGAGCACTAACCCTTATTTCTGACCTTATTTTAGACCCCCCTCTATCTCCGAACTCCAATTCTGATTTCTACCCCAGTACTCCCATCTTTAACACCAGATTCTAACACTGAGCTCCCACCGCAGACTTCCCTTAATAGTGACCTCCCTCTCCCATCGTTTAGTTCCTGTCTTTCCCCCACCCCCGGTTTTGACCCGCTTCCTAATCCCCCAGCGCTGCCCCTATCCTGCTATCCTGGAGGTCTGATTCCTAGCTTTGGTTTATTAATTTTACTCCCTTGCATTTGGTGTCGCCAACGTCGAACCCTCACGTTTTAAGCTGTGCCCTGACTCTTGCCTAAGTTTTCCTGACTCCCATTTACCCCTCACTCCGACTAGCCTACGGAAACGGCGCTCCCTCACTCCTACACCTGGTCTCCGTGTCTCTAGTCCCTCTGCTCCTCAACTCTAGTTGGGGCCCCCATTTGAGCCCACACCCCGGTTCTTGACCCCGTTTAAGCCCGCACCTTGATTCCTGTCCCCCACTTCCCGCTCCGCCAGCCCCGCGGACACACCTCGCCCGCCTCCGGGTAGTAGCTCCACTCCGCCAGGTCATGAGCCTCCATCTTCACCGAGCCCAGCATCCCCCGGGCCTGCGCCCCCACCTGCCCCCGCTCCGGCCCGGGGGGGGGAACCAAGCGCTTCGGATCTCCCAGCCCGCACGGCTCGAGTTCCGACCGGCACCCGCCCGTCCGACTGCCCAGGGTCCCCGCCGTCCAGGGCGCCGCGGGAGGCGGCCAAGCTTTATAGCCGGGACACCCCCCCCACCCCCGCCCTCCCCGGGCTCCCCTCCCGCGCTCGGACTGGGGCGCCCCCTGCGGGATTGCAAGGAGATAGACCTCAGGCGCCGGGAGCCGCAGCCCGGGGACAAGAGAGCTGGACAAGGCTGAAGAGTGAGGAAGCTACTGAGAGGAGACACTAATGATTATAAAGGCCCTGAAGGCAGAACGCTGGGGCCCTTCTCCTCCACAGGTGTTCGACATTTCGACAGGAGGCAAATTGCCAGAGCTCAGCATGACCGCCGCAGGGGAAAGAAGCCTCGGGGCGCGGTAGACTCCAGGGTTGCAGACATGCCGCTATAAAGGCGGGAAGAGACCCTCGCAGCCACATTCCCATTGGAAGAACTGGAATCCTGGCGCTTCCGACGGCTGCAAATGCACCGAACTGCGTAGATGGTCAAGACCAAAGGTGGAGGGGACTGGGGCCGCAGCTCATACTCCGCTAGGGCACCAGACCACCTCCAAGACCTGGGAGCTTCGCAACCCGGACTCTCTGTTCTCTCTAACACTAGCCGTCCAGGGACTCAGAACCACCGTGAACTCCATTTCCCAGAACCCTCTTGTCTCCCTTCCCGCCCTCTGCCTCCGCCCAGGGACTACACTTCCCAGAAGGCACGCGGCTCGAAGGCCGGAAACGAAGAGCCGCCGGGAGTAGTCTGAGGGAGGACCGAAGGCCACCCGCGCGGCTAGAGGTAGGGGCGGGGTCAGCCTGCTGCTTGGACTCCATTTCCCGGCTACACCGCGCGTGCGGCGCGTGCGTTGTGCCCCGGCGGCGTGCGGAAGATGGCGGTGGCGGCGTCTGCGAAGAGGTGCTGCTGAGGGTGCACGGCGGGACGGAGGCCGGAGCCACGGTGAGCAGAGGGTGGCGTTGGGGGCCCGGGGACCGAGGAAGGAGAGACGGCGTGGCGGCAGGGGCCCTAGGGGAGGGCTAGGGGCGTGTCGAAGAGGAGACAGTGACGTTTGGGACCCCAGTTTCTTCCCCTGCTCAGGACCCTCCCGTGGTTCCCTAGTGCCCTCGGGGCAAAGTTCCAACGTGGCCCCCGAGGCGCGTCCGCCCCGCCGGCCTCGGCTCTGCCCCTGCCCCTTCCTCACTTCGAATAGCTGCACTGGCCTTTCGGTTCCTCAAACTCGCCATACGCCTTCCGGCCTCATGAATTTTGCACATGCTACCCCGTCTGCCCGCAACAGCCTTTTACCCATTCGGCTTGGCTAACTCCCATTCATCTTTCGGGTCTCAGCACCAACGTCATTTCCTCTGCGCTGCCCTCCGTCCCGAAGTCCGCCTGTTAAACGCTCTTATAGGTCCCTGTGCCTTTGCTTTGTGTCACGTGTGGCCTAATTTGGTTTTGGACCTTTATTTGTTTGGCTGTTTGAATAGTCAAATACCGTGAGCTCCACGGAGACAGGGATTGGGTATGTGTTGTCACTGCTGTGTTCCCAGCACAGCGCCAGTCACACCGAGGACGCCCAGTCCATGTTTGTGGAATGAATGAAAGATACTCCTGGGGCCACCCTGTGTGTGAGGGGAGTCGCCATACTCCCAGGTGGGAGTGGGGCAGTGGTACTCCATAAGGAGCGCACCTGGAAGGAAGGAGAAACCAATGGTTGTTGGTAATCACAAAAGACTACAGACACCCCAGATGTTCTTTAATGGGGAGACTGGTGGGGAAAAAACTGATTACATCCACATAGTAAAATACTGTGCAACTGCAAAAAGGAAGGAGGAAAATCTCTCTACACTTACATAGAGAGTGGGCTCCAGCATATATTAAGTGAAAGCAAATGAAAAGGAACACAGCGCTCTGGCTGGTGTGGCTCAATGGATTGAGTGCTGGCCTGTGGACTAGAGGGCCGCCAGTTTGATTCCCAGTCAGGGCGCAAGCCTGGGTTGTGGGCAAGGCCCCGATAGGGGGTGCTGGAGAGGCAGCCACACATTGATGTTTCTCTCCCTCCCCCTCTTTCTAAAAATAAGTAAAATCTTGAAAAGAAAGAAAAGGAACAGGGTGTTTATTATATACTTCCTTTTTATAAAAGAAAGGGAAGCATGTATATACATTTGAAAGATAAAAGGTTAAATCAAAAAGTGGAAGAGGAAGGACACCGGGTAACATTTTAGTGTGTCTGAACGTATTATCGTCATGAAAAGAACGGAAAGGTTCATCACGAGAAGTTTCGTTATGTTCTGATGGCGGACAGCAGTGTGCTGGTCGGTGGGAGCCCACGCCCCTTGGCTTGCATGAACATACCTGGGGTGGAGCGGCAGTTCCTTTCACAGAGGCAGTGCGCTCAGTGATGAGGGGGATAGATTCCGCAACCTCACTGGTAGTCTGTACCTTGCAAACTGTGGCTCTTCAGTCAAGGGACTTTACTTCCCCAGCTTTCAGATGTCCACAGCTGTAAAATGGAGATTAGAAGTAGCCCCTACCTCGAAGAGTTGGTGGTGTGAGGCTGAAATAAGTTAATATGTGTGTTAGAATTATGACCAGCATTTAGTAAATGTCCGATTAATAATAGCAGATATTTTTTTGAACATTTTAGAGCCCTAGGGCAGGGATACTAAGCCCAGCGATTGAGAAGCCCTTTGGCATTCGCTCAGCAGATAATTATTGAACACTTACTAGGTGCCAAGCACTGTTTCATAGTAAGAAAATACTGAAAACACACACACACACCTCTGCCCTCGGGGAGCGTACAAATAGGTAGTTCGTTGATGATAATAAATGCGGTGGAGAAAAACAAAAGCAACACAGATGGGGCGGGGGAGAAAATTAGAAATTGAAACACCTCGCTGCCAAGATACTTCAGCTGAAAGCTGAACGGATTGAGGGGGGAGGGAGTTGTGCCATTATCTGTAGGGGAGGAATAGTCCAGGCAGAAGGAAGAGAACTACAGAGGTTTTGAGGAAGGTGCACGCTTGGCGTATTCAGGGGACGACAAGGAGGCCGAAGCAGCTGGAACAGAATGGTGAGGGAAATGAAGGCAGAGGGAGAGGGGGCCAGACCACACAAGGCCTGGCAGGCCTTGGCGAAGGTGTCGGCTTTGCCTTGAAGCAACGTGTGGGGTGACAGGTGGAAGGCAGACTAGGAAGGAAGCTGTTGGCTAGTCGTTCATTCAGCAGATACCTGCTGAATAAATACCATGTACAGTATATGTTCCTCTTAAAAGATGGATCTTTTTTACCCTCCTCAAATTTTTATTAACAGTTGACACGGTACCCTTCAGATTCCTTTTTTTTTTTTTAAATCCTCAGTTGAGGACATTTTTCATTAGCTTTAGAGAGAGAGGGGATGGGAGAGAGAGAGAAAAACATCAGTGTAAGAGAGAAGCATTGATTGGTTGCCTTCCATATGCACCTGACTATAGGGATCTTATGCACCTGGACTGGGGGGTGGAACCCGCAACCTATGTATGTACCCTGACTGGGAATCGATCCCATGAGCTTTTGGTTATGGGACGATGCTCCATCCAAGTGAGCCATGCTGGCCAGGGCTTCCTTCGGATCTTTTCCCGTGTACATCAAAGTAGCAGCTGTATTATCTCGTCTTTACTGAGTACGCTAACTCACCCACTTCCAGGACAGGCCGGAGAGATGAACGCTGTTACTACCCCAGTTTCACAGAAGAGGAAACTGATTCAGGTCATTCTGTGTATACACACACAGACTTGACAGAAATGGATTGAATTGCACATGTTCTGTGATACCAGAGGCTGTAGTGGACATCTTTTTATGATTATATTACACAGAGATTTACCAGAGTGCTTTTATTGTTTCTTTTCCACTTTTTGGTTCATCCTTTCATTTTTTTCTTTTTTTAAACAATTATACATAATTCCCTCGATAAACATTGTTCTCCACTTGAATGTTTTCACTTGATATATGCTGGAACTCTCTGTTTATTAGTGTATAGAGATTTTTTCCATTCCTTTTTACACTTAGGTTGTAATTTATTGTGTGGATATATCACAGTTTTTCAGCCAGTCTCCTGATTTGAGACCTCTTGGATCGCTAATAGTTTTTTGCTATTCGGAGTAATTTTGTGGTTGATATCCTTATTTCATAATTGTACCAGTGTGACTTCGGGACAGATGGCCCAAAAGCCTCCCCTCCTCACCTACCCCACATCTTTTTTAAAACAACTCCAGAGTATTCCACAAAATGACCGAAACATAATTTATTTTTTTAAAGATTTTTTAAAATTTACTTTTTCTCAGAGAGAGGGGAAAGAAGGAAGAAAGGGAGAGAAACATTGATGTGTGAGAGAAACATCAATTGGTTGACTCTTGCACATGCCCTGACTGGGACTGGGCCGCCACCCAGGCATGTGCAGTGACCGGGAATCGAACCGGTGACCTTTCGCTTTGCAGATGATGCCCGACCAACTAGGCTACCCTGGTCAGGGTGCAACATAATTTCTTTAACCAGGCCCTTTCTGATGTATTGAGTACTTAGCTGTGTGCAGGATTTTGCAACTGGTGTCCCTCAGAGCCCTGTTTTAAAAAGCTTGCTCTGGCATCCAGTCCGAGTATGCAGCCCAGGTGGAGAGCCTGGGACCAGCAAGGTGGCTGCTGTGTGTGTACTCGTTCGGTCTTTCAGCAGATGTTTGCGGTCGGCCTACTTTGTGTGAAGTGCTTGAGGTGGGGCTTGGTGCTGCCTCTGACCTGAGAGACACCCGGCTCCCCCACATTACAGCCCGCGTGTCCGCTTACAGTCCGAGACAGACCCTGGAGTGGGGAGGGCCTTCAGAAGACCCAGCCGGGACCAGACAGGCCGGAAAGGAGGGTTGACCCTTTGTGGATGGTGAGGTGAAGGTTGGGCCCATCTTTTCCTTCTCCAGGGACTACTGGACAGCAGCCATGGCAGGCAGCAGTGGGGACAGCGTCACTCGCCGGAGCGTGGCGTCACAGTTCTTCACGCAAGAGGAGGGGCTGGGCATCGACGTCATGACTACCTCAGAGAGAGTGAGCGTGGAGAGATGGCTCAGGGGGTGGGGGCACAGCCGTGGGAGCACCGTGGGGGGCTTGGCTGGCAGGCCGGCCCCACCACCTGCCTCTCCACCTCCCTCCAGGTGGTGGACCTCCTGAACCAGGCGGCGCTGATCACCAGTGATTCAAAGATCACAGTGCTCAAACAGGTGAGGGGGCGGGACGTGGGAAGCTGTGAGAAAGAAGACACTGATAATAATACTGTGTCCCCCATTTTGGCCCTTTGGACATGCCTGCCGTGGTGTCGGTGCTGGGCAGGCATGCTCACGTTCAGCTTTCGCCTCCATTTTATGTAGAAAGAAGCAGAGTCTCAGAGCTTAAAGGATTAGCCCAAGGCCGCTCTGCTAGGAGCTGGCTAAACTAGGACTTGAAAACTGGAGCCCAAGTCCAAATCCTGTGCCCTTCATCCTTGTATTTCCTCTCTGCCAGGGTCCTGTCTGGTGGGGAAGGCATGTGGGTCATGTGACAGTGAGGACCCGGAGTGAGCGGCGCTGGGGTGGAGGAGTCCAGGAGGCGCCTGGCCCAGCCTAGGGAGGGGGAGTCAGGGAGGGCTTTCTGGAAGAGGGGGCATCTGAGCTGAGACCCGGAGAATGGAGAGAGGCTTGACGTAGCTAGCGCAACGGCAAAGGGGACATGGGGACCTTGCGGCGGGTGGGGAGAGCGTAGTTGTGGTTCAAAACAGGAGGCGGGGGAGGTCAGGGGTGGGGGAAACAGGTTGCCTGGGTGAGAACCCGTTTGCTGCTTGCTCAGCGTGTGACCTTGGAGCAGCTGGGCCTCCCTCGTGGTGGGGGGCGGGGGGGCGGGGGCCGTGAGGACGACTGAGCAACGGCACCTTGGGTCATAGGAGCCGGGCCTGGGCCAGCACTGGGCTTGTATGAGAACATCTGTGGGAAGCACTTATTCCAAAGAGCCTGGCGAGTATAAGGACCTCAGGGACGGGTTCTCACTGTCAGGAGCACCTGTGGCGGTGTGGATAGGGCATGGGGGGGCGGTCGTTGCTGGTGGGCAAGCCTCAGGAAGGCAGGGCCTGCAGCACCACCCTCTTCTCTTTAGCCCCATCAGTACATGGTGTGTATCATGTACTCACCGTCCACCAGGACGTGTACCTCGTAGGGTCTTACTGGAACCTCACAGCAGCCCCAGGAGTTGGCATTTAACATCCACGTTTACAGAGGAGACTCAGGGGAAGCCTCTTGCCAGGCCGCGGTAGGGAGTGGCAGGGCCAGGGTGTGAGCTGAGTCTACCTGCGGCCTGCCCCCAGGCCCCTTTCCCCACACACTCCCACCTGCGCTGACGGGACCCTGGCTTCGTGTGTGTGTGTTCCGCCTCCCCAACCCCAATCTCCTTCCAGGTCCAGGAACTGATCATCAACAAAGACCCCACACTGCTGGACAACTTCCTGGATGTGAGTGACCGGTGGGGGAGAGAGGGTGCAGGTGCAGGGGTGAGCGGACGGATCCTGGCACAACCCTGACCCACCTTCTCCCTGATGTTGGCAGGAGATCATCGCTTTCCAAGTAGATAAATCGATTGAAGTGCGCAAATTTGTCATCGGCTTCATCGAGGAGGCGTGGTATGGGGCGGTGCGGGGAGCCCCCCGGGGAGTCACCCCCTCACCCTGCCCTGGGAGTCCTGCCCTCCGCTCCACAGACCCAGTCTCCTTCCCATGCACAGACTCCCCAGCCAGTGTTGGATAAGGTCAAAATCTTGGCGTCACCCATGATTCCCTCTGATCCTCCCACACGTCACATCCACATCGTCAGTGAGGACTTGGCTCTGCCTTCAGAGAGTGAACAGCATTCGACCGTTTTCAGCCACCTCCCTTGCTTTCACACTGCTCCAGGCCGTCATTACCTCCCGCCTGGGTGACCGGTGGCCTCCTGTCGGGCTTCCCTGCTTTCACTCTCCTTTTTGTTTGAGGTGAAAGTCACGTAACATAAAATGAACTCTTTTTAAGTGAACAGTTCGGTGGCCTTTAACACATTCACAACGTAGCTCCAAAACATTTTCATCCCCCCGAAAGGAAACGCTGTCCCCCTTCCCTGCCTTCTCTCGCACATGGCAGCCAGAGTGATCCTGCCGAAACATGCAGCGGATCGCGGGCCCCACCCCGGCCTCCCAGACCTTCACTGGCTCACTGGCTCACTTAACTTGAAACCCACACTTCTCACCTTGCCTCCCCTCCTCCTGGTCGCCTCTCTGATCTTCCTTCATGTCCCCGGCCTCCCTGTTTTTCCTCAAAAAATGCCATTCTGCTTCCTAGCCTCTGCACTTCCGAAGGCTCCCACCCTCCCTTCCTCCGTCTTCTTCAGCAAGCCCTTCCTCGCCAGGCCAGCGCAGCCCAGCCCCGCTGGCACCCCGTCTGCACTCTGCCCCATAGTGTTCTTGGAATCACCTTGGTGCTTCCCCACAGAAACGTCAGCTCTGTGAAGGCAGGACTTCTCCGTGTTGCAGACTGCTGCATCCCAGCGTCTAGAACAGTGTTGGCAAGTAGGAGGGGCTGAACATGTATTTGTCGAACAGGAATTTAAAGATTTTACTTATTTTTAGAGAGAGGAGAAGGGAAGGAGAAAGAAACATCAATGTGTGATCGCCTCTCGCACACCCCCTACTGGGGACCTGGCCTGCAGCCCAGGCGTGTGCCCTGACTGGGGATCGAACCAGCAACCCTTTGCCTCACAGTCTGGCACTCACACACTGAGTCATGCCAGCCAGGGCTTGTTGAACAAGAATTTAATCATGATAGTATCCATGTAGAATGCTTACTCTACCACACTATGAAACCCTGTCATCTGTTAATCACCTATAGTCTTCATGGTAGCCTTCGGGATGGAGACTATTGTCCTCCTTTTATGGAAAAGGAAACAGGCTCAGAATGTTCCAGTGACTCGCTCAATCTGAGTCATTTCTCCATTAAACATTTACTGGATGCTTTGTGACTGGCAAGTAATAAGATAGCCCTTATTTTGTGAAATTTCAAGTTGTCAGGCACTATATTAAATGCTTTACCTACGTTGTTATTTGATCCTCAAAAAAAACCAAAAACCCCAAAAACTATGCATTAGTAGTTTGTCCCATTTAACCAAAGATAAAATTGTGAGTCAGAGAGAGGGAGTGAGTTTCTTGAGGTCACACGGCCAGGTGCAGCAGAGCCGGGGCTGTGGCCCCGTCTGCAGCGCCGTTGCCCAGGTTCTCAATCGCCACCTGTTACTGAAGAGTTTGCAGCAAGTTTTCTGAGTTGCGCAAGAGAAAAGCACATATTCGTTCGGCTGATACATGTTACATGCCTGCTCTCTGCCTGGCGTTTATGTCTGGCTGCAGGAATATAACAGTAAAAACAGATTTTGTTCCTGCTTTCATGTAGCTGAGAGTTGAGTTTCATATTTTTTGACTAATTAGCTTAGTATTTAATCTTAAGTTGCAACGTGCTGTGAAAATGATATTCATGTTCTGAGCTCTAGGTGTGGTCTTGAATTTCTTTATCACGTTTATTGAAGACCTTTCGTTCTTTCCTTCAACAAAAAAATGAGACTCCGCTAGTGCTCAGACTGAAGGGGGTCCCCCCTTTCAGAGCCCTAAGACTTAGGGAAACAGACCAGTAAACAAAACCAGTGATTACGTAAAGCAGTAATGGCTAATAAGCAGCCAGAAGCTTTCTACAATGTTCTAAGCACCTCACGTGTGTTGTTGCAGTTTTCACCACAAGCTACGTCATGGTTGCTCTTCTAAATGAGACGAGGCTGGGTGCCCAGAGTCACAGTTGTCCGGCTCCGTTGCCCCGGACGTGAAGGGCAGGGCCCCAACCGGGCAAGAGTGGGGGGTTGCGTGAGCAGCCTAGATAGAGGGCTCAGGGGCGGCAGTGCCCCGAGGTGCCAGTCGTCGTCTCGGCCCACCTCCATGCCAGTCTCCGGGCACACTGACCCTGATTTCCCTTTCCTCATGGAGCCCAGGTTCCTACCTGCCCAAGGACCCCCGTGACCTCACCCTTTTCCCTCTGTCCCCCAGCAAGCGAGACATTGAGTTGCTGTTGAAACTGATTGCAAACCTCAACATGCTCCTGCGGGACGAGAACGTGAACGTGGTGAAGAAGGCCATCCTCACCATGACCCAGCTCTACAAGGTGGCCCTGCAGGTGAGCATGCCCGGCTGGCCTGGCCGGCCCGCCCGCCACCTCTCCAGGCTCGCCCGAGTCCAAAACCGGGGTCAGATCGCATTCTTTACGCACCAGAGGCACTGCTGACCTTTGGGAGCAGACACCGGAAAGACCTGATGTTAAATGTCTCATGGTCAGGGATGGCCGGTAACCCACACTTGCATCCATACGTCCTTTTTTTTATGCTTTCGGCAAACATTCCCCAAGTACCTCTGTGACCCAGATGTCCTGCCTTGGACATACCCTAAATAAAGAATCACAGGAATATTAGTTTGGGGCTGTAGTAAGTGCTAGAAGGAAAAAAACACACTCTGCTGTGATGTTCATTAACGTTAGTGTGAAGATGATTTAACTCTGTGCCCACCTCGTGAGGTCCGCATTGTTACCCCTTCATCTGGCTTCGGATTTGAGCCTTCGTCACTTCTGGTTGTCACTATCTATGAACCACATGAGGCCAGGACCAGACCTGTCTTGGTCACCGCTGGGTCCTGTTCCCATTATCACCTAGCACAGGGCAGGGGACAGAGTTGTAACCTAGAAAGTGTTTCCCAAACGAATTTTTCACCGCCACTTACGGATACATGAATAGTAGTGAAGTTGGCGACTGATGTCTTGTCCCTATTTCTCTGTCCATTCCTCCCGGGCCCGCTCACAGTGGATGGTGAAATCACGGGTCATCAGCGAGCTCCAGGAGGCCTGCTGGGACATGGTGTCTGCCATGGCTGGGGATATCATTCTGATGCTGGACTCTGACAACGACGGTGTCCGCACCCATGCCATCAAGTTTGTGGAGGCCTTCATTGTCACCCTGTCGCCCCGCATGGCTGACTCGGAGGTGCCCCGACGCCACGAGCACGATATCAGCCTGGACCGTGTCCCACGTGACCATCCCTACATCCAATACAGTGAGCCACCCATCAGCCCCTACATCCAATACAGTTTGCACCCCCAGCAGCTGGTGCCCTTTGTCAGTCACCGCACTGGCCCCTTCCTCCACCTCCTCCCTTGTCTTTTGGTTTTTAATTTCTGGAGACAGTACAAAACACTGGTGACATCCCTGAACACTTAAGTTCAAATCCCTACTTCACCACCTGCACTCTTATACTCATTGTGTGACCACTTATACTCATTGTGTGAACGTGGACAAGTTGCTTCTCTCTTGAACATCATTTTATTTGTGTAAAATGCAGGTGATGGGAATACCCCTTCCACCGGCTTGCAGTAAGGCCCCGTGAGGAGGCGAGCACTCAGGAAATGCTGGCTGGCGTTAGGCGTTTCCTAACGACAAATTATGAAAGCTCGCGCACACTCTAGTGTGTCGAGCAATAATACGGAGGGGCCTGAAGGGGAAGATTCCCACCAGCCGTGTTTCCTAGAGATGAACACTACTAAGGACATTGTTTCCTCCCAGATGCTTTTTTGTCCAAAGGCAGATACTTGCCTGCATGTATTCACAGTTTCTACGTTCGATGGCTTTTTTGTTTACAGAATATAAGACCACAGTCTCTGTTCTCAGGTGACAGGCATTAGGGCGTAGTAGTGGCTTGTGTTTGAATCTCCACTCTTGTCACCGAGCATGTGGCCTCTTCTGTTTCTTCATTGGTCATTGGCGGTCATTGTCTACCTTAGGGTGTAGGTAATTGATATGGCTGGCAGGTAAGCATTCCACAGCTGCTAGCTATTGTTACGTACTGATCGACAGCCTTTTTAACTCGAGGATATTGTCTTAAGCTCTTTTTCCCTTTGAAAATCACGTTCAGTTGCTACCCAGTATTCCCTAGTACGGTGACATCACATTCTGTTTTTTATTCACTGTATCACGTGACGTGGCATCCAGTATGTTTTTGCGAAGGAAGGCATCCCCGCAGTTGGGAAGGGTTAGCTTCTGGGGACTGGATTAAGGAGGGTGGTACAAAGGACTCCACTTCTCCGGGTGTGTGCACGCACGCATACACACTCAGAGTTTACATCAGCATGGTTCATCCGGTCACGTTCCGATCGTTGGGTACCGAGAGTTACTTCTAGTCATTCACTGTTGCTGGCCCATGCTTTGAGCAGCCTTATCTTTACATTTTTGTATTTATTAATAGGCAGTTTCAGAAGACCCATCAGCACTAAGTTTTCTATGATTTCAGCCATTCATGTTCAAGGTCTCTTGCTTTTTTTTTTTTTTTTTTTTTTGGCCCCAAAGGCTGCTCTCTCCAGAGTCCTGGGAGAAAGGCTCCTGCTAACTTCTTCCCTTCTCTCCCTCGTTAGATGTGCTGTGGGAAGAAGGCAAGGCAGCCTTGGAGCAGCTCCTCAAGTTCATGGTGCACCCTGCCATCTCTTCCATCAACCTGACCACGGCGCTGGGCTCCCTGGCCAATATCGCCCGCCAGAGGCCCATGTTCATGTCTGAGGTGATTCAGGCCTATGAAACCCTGCACGGTAGGTTGGTCCCCCTGCACCTGCCGGCCAGTCTGCTCTTTCCTGAGGAAATGTGAGCTCTAGGTAGTAGGTCCCTGGGAGATTGGTCATTAGTCTAGTCAGTAATGGACACAAAGGAGGGTCCTCCGGATTAGACAGGAATATTTCAGTTGCGTTGACAGAAGCCTGGTTCAAAGCTGGCTTTAATATTGAGGTGCGTGTACCTGAAACGGTAGGGTGTCTGCGAAATGCCATAAAATATTTCAGCTTCTCCCCCTGCCCCCAAAAAGCAGGGGGAGGGTACATGTGCCAAAATAAGCAAAATGTTGATGGATACAAGGTGATTCGTTGTACGTTCTCTCTACTTTTCTGCATGTGTCAAAACTGGAAAGGTGAGTTGAGACGTGTGTGTGGGTCATGGATCTCTCTCCATCTCTTGACTTTGATTTTCTCCGCGTTGGATCCGTTCTGTGTCTCTTTCCTTGCGGTAGCAAAGATGGCCCCCGCTATCCCCAGGCTTCCACTCTGTTCACTTGGCAACCTGGGGAAAGAGAGTGTCTCCTTCCCAATCATTCCAGCAAAAGTCCACTGGCTGATGCTCATTGTTTCTGATTGGCCGAGAAGAGATTTCAAGCCTACCTCTGAACCAATCACAGTAGTTAAGGGCTTAGCCTGATCTTACCGGCCCTGAGACTTTGCCCACTTGGACTGAGAATGGAGCCAGGGTGGTTCCCTCAAAGGAGAATGCGAGTGGTGTTGACCTGTTGGCTGAGGAAGGGCACAAGGACACTGGGTGGGCAAAATTACAGGCGTCCTCTTTTGCTTAGGAACAGGGGAGGCTCGCTCATCAAGGTGAATATTAGGCATTCGAAAGTCATTCTGATGGCAGGGACCAACACTGCACTGCTGGAGCATGCACTGTTGGGACATTCTGGAGGCGAAGGTGATGACTGTAGTCATCCCCTGGGGGGGCATTGTGGAATTTCCAGACCAGAGATGGAGGGCGACGAGGCTTTATGTTTAATAAAAGGAAGGGTGAACCTACCCTTTGCGTTGAGGTTGACTAATACTGATGACAGTATCTCAGGGGTTTTAAGCAGAAGCCGGTATGTTGGGAAGGCCACACATTAGATTTGAGAGCAAAGGAACTGTTCTAGGAGACAAATGTCTGCAACCACCGCTGCAGACATTGGGAGCTGAGACTAAGGCCCTGCGAGCTGTCCACAGCAGAAAGCTCCTGTCTCTTTCCTCAGCCAACTTGCCCCCGACGCTGGCCAAGTCTCAGGTGAGCAGCGTTCGCAAGAACCTCAAGTTGCACCTCTTGAGCGTGCTGAAGCACCCCGCGTCCTTGGAGTTCCAGGCCCAGATCACCACCCTGCTGGTGGACCTGGGCACCCCTCAGGCTGAGATCGCCCGCAATATGCCCAACAGCAAGGATGCCCGAAAGCGGCCCCGAGACGACTCGGACTCCTCGCTCAAGAAGATGAAGCTAGGTGAGCCGAGGGGCAGAGTCAGGGCTGGTGGGAGGGAGTGACAGGGACTGACTCCGTTTGCATAAGTGTTCAGTTACTGACATTTAGCTGTAAGCTCAATTTACATGAATATTGTAATGTACATTGTGCAACTATGACGACATAATAAATGATATCAAAATAGAATTATTAGAATGTGGAATGTACTTAAAAGTAATTATGAATTATTTAAATTATACGGAAAGGAGAAAAATAAAAATAGTCTCCCCCTTACCCCTCTTCCCAAAAGTAACCACTCCCCAAGTATTAACACTTAGTTTCATATATATAAAGCCTTCCTTTCTTTTATTTCATTTAAGTGGATTTTCTTTTTGAAGTAATTTTTTAATGGTTGTATTATTTATCAATAGTGTCACCCTCGGCAGCTTTCTTGACTCCAAAATGTTTTTTAAAATCACTCATGTTTGTTTCCAGATCATGTACGAAAGAATTATTTTTTCCCCCATAATCATACAAAACAGAATATTCTACACCTTAATTTGCTGAGCGCTTACTGTGGAACTCTTTCTATATCTGCACATAGAAATCTACTGCACCCTTTTAATGGTGGCGCAGAACCCTGGAGGGCATGTGGGCCATTTTACCTAGTCCCCCATTGAGGGACCTTTTATTGGTGTCCCTTTTTTCAAAGTATAAAGATTGCTATGGTGTCACAGTCTTACATGAGTAGGAACTTGTCCAGTCAGGACAAATCCCTGCTCATGGGATTGGAGGGGCAAAGGCTTTGTGCATTTAAAGTTGTTTTTTTGCCCACCAATTTAATTTGTCTATTTCTTTTAACTTTTTATCTTAAACTTGCAGTCAGTTTACACGAATAGTACCAGAAACTCCCACGTACCCTTCATGAGGCCAAGTCCCACGTGTATTTAGTCGTCGCGCTTCTTTAGTCTCCCTGATCAGTCCCTCGGCCCTCCTCTGCTTCACAGCCCTGGCATTGTGCAGAGTCCAGGGCAGCTGTTGGGTGGAGTATCCCTCTGTTTGGGTCTCTGTGCTCTTGCTTCCTGAGTGCATCAGGTCTGCACTTCGGCAGGAGCCCTGCGGAAGTGATGCCCTGACCTGTGTGTGGCATCAGGAGGCACGTGGTGTCAGTCTGTCCCATTTTGGTGATGGGAACTTTGATCCCTTGGTTTCTCTAATGTAAAAGTGTTCTTTTTCACCCTGGCTGGTGTGGCTTAGTGGATTGAGCACCAGCCTGTGAACCGAAAGGTCACTGGTTCGATTCCCAGTCAGGGCACATGCCTGGGTTGCGGGCCAGGTCCCTGGTAGCGGGCGTGCAAGAGCCAGCATCTCTCACGCACCGATGTTTCTCTCCTTCTCTTTCTCCATCCCTCTGCCTCTTTCTAAAAATAAATAAATAAAATCTTTTTCTTTTTTAAAGTTCCCTTTGTACATAATAAGCTGAGGGAGACACTGTGTAAAATACCTGTTTCCCTTCAAGCTTTGACCCAGTGGTTTAGCATCCATCCGTGATCGTTGCCTACCTGTTTTATTGTTGTAAGGGTTAGTTATGAAAAGATTTCCTTCTACATTTATTAGTTGGCATTTTGCTTTTAGGAAGAGTTGGGTTGTTTGTTTTTTTTCCCATCTCCCCACGTCATAATCAGTGTGGATTTGTGATTTCTTAGTTATTCTCTGTGCTATAATCCATTACTCTTGTCATTCATTTTTTTGCCTGCGTTGCCTTATGTTGAGCCTTTGAGTTGGCTGCTGTGTCCCTTTCATGTGCCCTGGAAGTTTTTTTGAGCATTTCTTATTTCTGACATAAGATGTTCGAGATTCATCTTGTACATATTTTCTTTACCCCAACCTTGGGATCAGCCATTTCTCTAAGGAGCCCTGGCTCCTTTTGCTTAGGGCGTGGTTTCAGAAATCAAATCTGAGCATTGAATGTACCCGTTTCTACTGGGTGCATTTAAATTCTTGGCAGCCGTTGCGAAAGTTTCCCCAAAAAACAGCGCTGGGGTTTACATACTGCGCTCTTGGCGGGTCTGGACATTCTGTACACCCTCTGGGTACAAACCATATCCGAGGTTCATTTGCTTTCTCGTGTGTTGGAGTCAAGCTGCACGTTGTTTTGCGTTTATTAGCCATTTGCATTTCTGTGAGCTGCTCATTCTATTGAGCTGTTCACTCTTTTGTAACTGAATTGCTTCTGCCCAAGGTTGATGTGGCGTTGCAAACTTTTTAAAAAGACTGCATAACATTTCGTCTTGTTTTTGCCATAAATTACTTAAGTCGTCACCCTAGCAATCATTTTAGCTTTTCCATTTCTATAAATACAGTTTCGAGGAACATGATTGTTCATACCATCTTCTTCGAATTTCAGAAAAATAGCTTTTTTTCCCTTGAGCTAGAGCCACTGTGCTTATATTCAGCTGGCCTGTTACGACCGATGGAGACCTCGTTCCACTCCTCAGTACAGTCAGTGCTGCAGTGAATTCTCTGCACATTTCGCCTCAGATACAGCTCTAACTATATAGGGTTGATAACTAGAAGTGGAATTGCTCTGTCGAAGAGGTGTACACATTTAAAATTTGGACCTACTGTGCCCTGGCTGGTGTGACTCAGTGGATTGAGTGCCAGCCTGTGAACCAAAGGGTCACTGGTCCAATTCCCAGTCAGGGCACTTGCCTGGTTTGTGGGCCAGGTCCCCAGTAAGGGGGTTGCGTGAGAGGCAACCGCACTGATGTTTCTCTCTTTCTTCCTCCCTTCCCCTCTCTCTAAAAGTAAATAAATAAAACCTTTAAAAAAAATAAAATAAAATTTTGACCTACTAGAAAATTGCCCTTCCAAAAGGCTGTGCCAGTTAACCTTCCCATAGCCCACACCCCACACTCCCACCAACAACTGCGACTACAGCCTCTTTAGCTTTTGTCCATCGTAGAGGCACAAATGCTCTGAATAGGTGGTTTTTACATTTCCCTGGACCTGGAGAAGTTGAGCACTATTTCAAAGATGGAGCTTTTTAAACAGTAAAGTTCTGGAAATTATGAGCTAACCTTTTCATCTTCTTGGAGCATAGTGTTCTCAGCTGGGCTGCTCTGGCTTTTCCCCACTTCACAGGTGAGAGCTGAGGCCTAGAGAGAGGTCACGTGGCCGTCAACCCTGCACTGCTCCTGTTTGCTGAGGCTGCTGGGGGTGGGGCCGCTGGGCTCTCTGGGAGGAGGGGTCCTGCTGCCTCTCTAGAGCCGGCATCTCGCCTCCGTCCCTATCCCAGAGCCCAACCTGGGGGAAGATGACGAGGACAAGGACTTGGAGCCAGGTCCGTCGGGGACCTCGAAGCCCTCAGCCCAGATCTCAGGCCAGTCAGACACAGACATCACAGCCGAATTCCTGCAGCCTCTGCTGACGCCCGACAACGTGGCCAACCTGGTGAGGATGGGCAGGGGCCACTCCCCACAGGGCAGGAAGGGAGGGTCCGCTGCCCTTCTCCTGCCTCCACTCCACGCTCTGCCTCTGCGGGTTGCCCTAGTCCTGAAACGCCTCGCTCTTCTCAGTGGAAAAGGTGTGGGCCGTGGGACGCCCCCATCCTTGGATGGACCCCTTCTCTGATCGTTACTCCTTCAGAGGGTCACTTCCCACCCCTTAGAGTCCCTCTGTTAGGCGGTCTGAGTTCCCATCCAAACCCACTCACACTTACTCCCTCCTTTCCTTTGAAGGGGGTGGGGGTCTATCACCTGGTGAGTGAGCCCTGTGACTTGTGTGCTAAGCGGTGTGGGATTGGCACCGGGGCGCAAGGGGCAGGATGGCCCGCATTTTCCTTGGATCCTCAAAGGCATCCTGCTCCGTGGAATGAGCTGCCGGTTTGGGTTGATTGGGTTGAGTGGGTCTCACGTCAGTCCTCTGACTGTAGCTGCACCCAGACCTTTCTCTCGGGTGTTCTTCCCATGCTGGTTGGCAGTCGCCCCCTGCCTTCCCTTCTCTGGGCCTGGAGAATCCCAGGGGTTTAGGGTGAATGGAGTGGAACTTCTGCACGGGGGTGGTGGGGAGGAGTTTCCTGTCCAGCTCAGATCTCTCTGGTGAGCTCCAGGCCTGGTCTGCATCCGCCTCCTGCATCTGTCTCTCCTTGGGTGTTCTGCAACCACTTCCCGCTCAAGACATCAGAACTAAACTTGGGAAGTTTCTCTCCACCTTCACTAAGGCCCGTGGCCCCTCCTGTGTTCCTGGCACACCAGCCTCCAGGTTTCCAAGCCAGAGACCTGGGTGTTAAGCTCTTTGACCTCCCCCCAGTCCTTCCCCCCTTTGCCTTCTCCTTGTCATGCGCCACACAGCATCATGACTCCTTTTCTCTCTGCCTCCCCCAGGAGCCTGAGCCCCACCAGAGCAGGGGCTTAGTCACTGCTCTTAGTCACTGCCACATCCCCAGTGGCCTGGGCACGGAGCCAGGGCTCGTCTAGTCAATTAGTAAGGGAAGGCTCTTCTTCCTGGGTACCCCACAGGTCCTCATCAGCATGGTGTACCTGCCTGAGACCATGCCAGCGTCCTTCCAAGCCATCTACACCCCAGTGGAGTCCGCGGGCACCGAAGCCCAGATCAAGCACCTGGCGCGCCTCATGGCCACACAGATGACGGCCGCGGGACTGGGGCCAGGTGCGTGTCATGAGCTAAAACCCAAACCGGGGGTTGGCACGGTGCCTCCTAGGTTCTCCTTCCTGGGAGAGCCCCTCCTCGTGGTGCAGATGAAAATCCCATGAGACCTGAGGGGTCAGTGATTGCAGATCCCTTAGATCATTTGAGTGCTCAGTATTTAAGGCCCTGGACTTTGAACTCCAGCAGGCCCAAGTTTGAGGTCTGAGTTGAGCTAGACTATCCCAACCAATCCGTAGCTGTGTGACTTTGGCCAAGGTTCTTAACCTCTCTGTGCCTCAGGGGTTTCCCCATTTCAGCAGTACTACTGAGGTGCAAATTTTGTCCAGGGAACCGCACAGCTCTTCAGTGTACACCTTGGTGAACTGTCACAAAGTGAGCGCACCAGTAACCCTCTCCCGCATGAAGATAGAGTGGGGAGAGGCGTACATTTCTGCTGCTCTGAAAAGATCCTTCTGGCCCCCTTCTGGTCAGCACTCGCACATCCCGCCCCCAGAGAGAGTCGCTGTTCTGATTCCCGTCTCCGCAGAGTAGTTTCTCCGAGCCGGGAACCTCGCTTAAATGGGGCCGTGGAGAGCCTGGCTTCATTGGCTCAGCAGGCGTTCTTGGCATTCGTCCATGTTGTCGTGTGAACCAGTGTCTTACTTTTTCTTGCTCAGTATGATTCCCTTAGGGGAAGAGACCACTCTTTGTTTACCTGCCCTCCTATTGACAGGACTGTGGGTCGTTTGCAGTTTTGGGCCGTGTGCATAAAGCTGCTGTGAATATTTGTGTGTGTGTGTTGATGCACACGTGCCCTCATCTGTCTTGAGCATATGCCAGTGGTGGAATTGCTGGGTCATGTGTCAGGGTGTGTCCGTTGCCATTAGACAGTTGCTCATCAGCTCTCCAGAGTGGCTGCCCCACTGGATACCCTCTCCAGCAGCAGATGGCATTTCTAGTTGGAGCCTCAGTTGTATTTCCAAATGATAGAAAGCCTACCTGTCCGAGGAGTGCGTTTTGCAGGTTTAACGGATTTTTGTGTGTACGAGGCTTAGGTGAGAACTTGGCAGGAGGCTCTCGGGTGGGAGCAGGTGGGTCTGACATGCGGGAGCCCGTTTGCCACCCCTCCCACCCCCAGGTGTGGAGCAGACCAAACAGTCCAAGGAGGAGCCCAAGGAGGAGAAGGTGGCAAAGCCTGAGAGTGTCCTGATCAAGCGACGCCTGTCAGCCCAGGGCCAGGCCATCTCGGTGGTGGGCTCCCTGAGCTCCATGTCCACTCTGGAGGAGGAGGCCCCCCAGGCCAAGAGAAGGCCAGAGCCCATCATCCCTGTCACGCAGCCCCGGTGAGTCCCCCTGCAGGTGCTGGTATGAGACAGGGGTCGTGCGTGTGCGTGAGTGCATGCGCACTTGTGTGTGTGTGACAAAGACCAGAGGCAGGACTGAAGGAGGACCTTCCTGGCTCCAGAGTCAGCCCCGTAACCACTAAGCCTTAATTGTTTTCTTTCACATCATAACATCCTCTTACCTATAAAATTGGGACAATAGTGTCTGCCTCTAAGGACCAAGAGAGAATTAAATCGAGCTCATTCACGGTTAGATAACTAACTTTTGGAGTTGAGAGTGATCGTGGTTCCTAATATGCTGTAAGTGCTGCTGGTTGTGACTGTGACATCCTCATTGTTACCTCCCTCGCAGCCCCAAGGCCAGCCAGCCCCTGCCCAGCGTCCAGCTAAGGCTTGCCAGTGGGGCTGTGCCTGATGCTCAGCCCTTCCCAGCTCTCTGTTCCCCTCTGGCTATTCCTTGGACAGACAGACGGGTCCCCACCTGAAGGGTTTTGCACTTCCTGTTCTCTGCCTAGGATGTGTGTGTCTCGCCCCCTCTCTTCATTCAGATCCCCCCTCTCTCGTTGCCTCCTCACAGCCACGCTCCCTGAGACGCCCTTCACAAAAACAAGAGGGCATGCTCTTCCCTCTCATGACCCTGGGCTCTGTCGTGCCTCGGAGTCACAGAGTTCGAGAGGCAGTGTGGGGGTGTCTCTGTATGACCTGGAGAGTCACCCAGTGGGCCCGAGCTCCAGAAAGGATGGTCCGAGTCTCTGTGTCCCTGTCTATCTATCCCATGTAGGCTGGCAGGTGCTGGAGGGCGCAAGAAAATCTTCCGTCTGAGTGATGTACTGAAGCCCCTGACCGACGCCCAGGTTGAGGCCATGAAGCTGGGCGCTGTGAAGCGGATCCTGCGGGCTGAGAAAGCCGTGGCCTGCAGCGGGGCGGCCCAGGTGCGCCCCTGTCCCCCCAAGTCTGCCTCCCCAGTCCCTCTACCTGGAGCCTACTGCACAGCAGAGACGGGCCCCTCCCTGGCTCTGATTCCCAGCTCGGCCACTCTCTGGCCACAGGACCTCGGGCCAGTCACTTCTCCCGGCCCCACTCGTGTCCCTCCCCCAGATGGCGGAGGCAACGGTGTCAGCTCCACGTCAGTGTGGGGGGCGGTGCATGGGTCCACGTGCACCCTCACTCAGCACAGGGCTGGCTGCGAGGCAGGGCCCCGGGGGTGCGGGCCGCCGTCATCTTCCTCATGGGGTAACGTTATTTTTATTCTCGTCAGTTCAGATACGCCTGCTTTAAATCCTGATTCTGTCACTTGCTGGCACTGTAACCTCAGTCAAGTGACTTTTTTTCCATTTTTTGAAGTTTGTTTTCAATTAGCCACGTAGTATATGAAAATACTCTGTGAAAAAATATTTTCAGGCTATGGAGGTATCTGTGCCCCCTCCCCTGCCCAGAGATGACCGATGCACAAGGAAGGGGTCCCCAGGATCTTCTCTGTGTGTATGAGTACTGCTCCCGGAAACTCGTCATTTTATTGTGATGATTGATTTTTTTTTTCCTCTTTTCATTTTTCTCCCCCACAAACGGGATATACTGACCATAAGGTTCTTCGGCTTGCCTTCCTCACTTAACACTGGGCCTGCACCGGGGTTCTCCGAGCCTGGGCAGGAGGAGTTTCGAGGCGCGCTCGCGGGGTGTCTGGGCCTGCCACCCCCGTGCTAACACGCGCTCGCTCTCCTGTCAGGCACGCGTAAAGATCCTGGCCAGCCTGGTGACACAGTTCGACTCGGGCCTGAAGGCTGAGGTCCTGGCCTTCATCCTGGAGGACGTGCGGGCCCGCCTGGACCTGGCCTTCGCCTGGCTCTACCAGGAGTACAACGCCTACCTCGCAGCCGGTGCCTCAGGCACCCTGGACAAGTACGAGGACTGCCTCATCCGCCTGCTCTCCGGCCTGCAGGAGAAGCCGGACCAGAAGGACGGGTGAGGGGGATGGCCCTGCACCCTCCTGTGTCCTGCCCACCTCCCTCTTCATCACCACCTAAGTCAGCCCTGCGTGTGCCCATCCCTTGTCTCCCTTCTGTCCCCACTGGCTGGAGGCCTGGACAGAGCAGCTCGGCGTGGGCTGTGGGTCACACACCTGGGACCTCATCTGCTCTACTCTCTGCTCTCTGACTGACCTGGGTCCCTCACCCGCTGGGCCTCAGTTTTCTCATCTGTAAATGACAGCACCTGCCCCCTCGGTGTGCTCTGGGTGTTGACTTCTCTCCATCCCTACCCCTTGCCTAAGCCGGTTCTGTACCTTCCTCTTTGTTCTCAGCCTCCCGCTTCCCTGCACATGCTCCTCACAGCAGCCAGGTGGCACGTCTTAATGTACATGCTGTCCTGTTGCTTCCCCACTAAAAACCCTCCTGGGTTTTCCATTGCTCTCTTAGGGATCAATTGCAGGCCCCTTGCCGTGACCTGAGACCTTGTGGAATCCAACCCCTACCTACCTCTTTAGCCTCCTTTTTTGCTTCTTGTTGCCCCCAAACTTTAAATAACCACACTGGCCTTCTGTCTTCTGTTCCTTGAATATGTCAAGTTCAGGGCCTGGTACTTAACTGCTCTCTCTCTACCTGGGATCCCCCGCCCCACCACCACCACCACAACCACTGAATGGCTGGCTGCTCCCCCGCCAGCGTTGACTCAGATGGCTGCCACATCTGAAATAGCAACACTTCCCCATTCTCCCCTTCCTTTGCTGCATGGAATGAGTAGGGGCGGGAGCCCCCTGTTGGCAACCGGGAGGAACTGAGCTTCAGAGAGGTATAAAGTCTCTGCCCGGGTCGCCTAGCCGGCCCCATTTGAATGCTGCTCTGTTCCCCGCCAAGCTCTGAAACCGGGCTTGAGTGAGCTGGCTGCCGGAGGCCCCGCTGCCTCTGAGCGCGGCCGCCTGGCAGAACTGGGAGGCCGGGTGGCCTCTCTGCAGCCGTTCCCTGTTCCTCCCTCCGGCAGGATCTTCACCAAGGTGGTGCTGGAGGCCCCGCTCATCACAGAGAGTGCCCTGGAGGTGATTCGCAAATACTGCGAGGACGAGGTGAGGCTGGGCAGCGGGCTCCCTCTGGGCACAGCGTGGTGGAGCCAGCAGGAGGCCAGCTCGCCGCAGCCTGTGGCGGAGGGCAGGGCCTGCGTGGGGCCCGAGGGGCACACAGCGTAGACCTTGTGGGAGGGGCTCTGAGGGACAGTACTAGGCCTGAGCCAGGCAAGGGCACCCTCCAAAGGCTCACTTCAGAGGGCTCGAGCTCTGGTCCCTTCCCTCCCGCCACAGAGCCGCACCTACCTGGGCATGTCCACTCTTCGAGACCTGATCTTCAAGCGCCCGTCCCGCCAGTTCCAGTACCTGCATGTCCTGCTAGACCTCAGCTCCCACGAGAAGGATAAGGTGACTCCCCACCCTTCGTGCCGGGCTGCACACAGCCCTCCCACTGCCCCAAGTACCTGCCTAGCCTCCGCCGCGTTCCCTGGCAGTTGCCCTTTTTGCTGCAGCAGTTTTTTTTGTTGTTGTTGTGGGGGGTGTTTGTTTTTCCACGTGTGGTGTCCATGAAGCTGCTTAGAATATATGCAGGTGCGTACACGCACCCCGCCAGGATGGGCAGCCCCCGCCTCGCTCTTATTCCGCCCATGCCGGTGAGCCCCTCCTAAAGCCTGGCGCTGCGCGGGGATGGGGGGCGCTGACCAGGAGAGAAGCAGCGTGAGCTGTCGGCAGGCGGCGCAGATGTGGCAGTGGAACAGCGCTACCATGTGATGGGGGTGGGCGGGGAGGTGGTTTACGGAAGGCGTCTGGAGGAGGAGGTGGGTGAGCCGAGCCCTGGAATGTGAGCAGATGCGTGCGCTCCGGGCAGAGGGAACCGCGTGTGTGCGCACGCGTGCGTGTTATTGAAACGGCCCTTGCCCCATTCCTGCTGCAGCCTCTCGCCAACCTCTCTCCTGGTGTCCTGTGGCCATTCCTTTGGCGGACCCTTACCATACACTCTGGCTCCGCCCTGTGGTGCTGTTGGGGACAGAGCAGTGTCCAGACCAGCCCGTCTGTCCTCGTGACTCCCCACAGGGCAGGCCCGAGTGAGGCAGGATTTAGCCAGTGACAGGCATTCCCGGCACCGGGAGCCTCTGTGCCGGGTCCCCGAGCCTTCTGAGCTGAGGGAAGCTCAGTCCGGCTGGAGTGTAGCAAGCAAGGCAAGAAGTGGTGCGGCGTGGGGCTGAGCAGACAGGCGGCGAGGTGACGCGGGGCCCTGAGTGTGACCAGCCGTGGGCGCAGGTGCCTTGGTGGGCCTGGCCTTTCTCAGCTTGGGCTCGCTCGACCTGGCACTGCCAAGCTCGGGGCAGCCATCCCCCTCCAGCGTCTCGCCGTCGCCCCCCTCAGGTGCGTTCCCAGGCCCTGCTGTTCATCAAACGCATGTATGAGAAGGAGCAGCTGCGAGAGTACGTGGAGAAGTTTGCCCTCAACTACCTGCAGCTGCTGGTCCACCCCAACCCGCCGTCGGTGCTTTTCGGAGCCGACAAGGACACAGGTTTGGGGCAGAGTCATCAGATGCGTGTTGAGCGTGTGCCGCGTCCTAGGCCCCGGGCCGGGCCCTGGGAACAGAGCTGGGTCGGAGCTGAGCCTGCCCAGCCCCCTGGGGAAGCCTACGGCCAGATGGTAGTGACCGGAACCAGCAGGCCCGGGACAGGGAAGCCAAGGCGCTTCGGGAGCTCGGAGGGTGCCTGACCCAGCCTGAGGGGTCAGGGAGAGTGTCCCAGAGGAGGGGACAGAACGCTGAGCTGGAGGACAAGGCCCAGAATAAGATGGGGAGACTGAGGCCCCAAGAAACAGGAACATCAAACTGGCAGGTTCAGGCTGTGGAGGGACGCACCGGGCCTCCTGGGAGCACAGGAGACCCAGAGGACGAGGAAGGACAAAAAGAAGAGTGGGGCAGTGGCCTTCCGGGCAAAGGAACAGCATGTGCAGAGGCTCCAAAGTGGGGGGACTGTCAGAAGTAGGGTGTGACCAGAGCCCCAGGGGCCGGGGCTGCGCCAACAGGGCCTGGCAGGCAGAGCAAGTTGAGGAGCTGGGGGTTTATCCTGAGGGCACAGGGCGACACGGGAGCTCGGAGCAGGAGAGGGACGGGGTCAGAGCTGCACCAGAGAGACCCCTTCTGGCTGCCCTGTGGTCTGTGGGCAGAGGCGAGGTGGGAATTCCATACAGAGGCTTCTGAAAGGGGAGCAGGCCTGGACCCGCCCCTGTGCCTGCTGCTTGGCTTCCTGCCCTAGGGCAGCTCGCTTCCAGGCTCAGCTCCCCTCTGCGCCTGTCCCCCAAGAAGGAATAGGCACGTGGGTGGGAGGTGGTGGGGAGGGGAGGGCCCAGCCTGACCCCGCCCCTGCCCTACCAGAGGTGGCTGCACCCTGGACGGACGAGACGGTAAAGCAGTGCCTGTACCTCTATCTGGCCCTCCTGCCTCAGAACCACAAGCTGATCCACGAGCTGGCGGCCGTGTACACGGAGGCCATCGCCGACATCAAGCGGACGGTGCTGAGGGTCATCGAGCAGCCGGTGAGGCCCCGAGCTCACCAGGCTCTGCCTGCCGCGGGCAGGGCTGAGTCCCTGGTTCCAGCCCCTCCCCGGTGCCTGCGCCTCTGCGTGAGCTCAGCAGTGAGGTGTGGTGCCCCACGCCAGGCCGCTCTGCAGTTCGTGGGTCGCCTCCACAGCCCTTTGCTCATGAGGAGACAACAGGGTGGCCCTGTAGTTAAGAGCCTAGAGTCAGACAGACCTGGGTTCACATTCAGCCTCTCACTTTCTCACTGCGAACTTCCACCCCTTCCGTAAAAATGTCCCCTGAGCTTGTAGGGATTCCATGTAAGCATCGGGGTCACTGGTTCGTTTAGGAGCTGCCCCACCCCGCCCCTGGAGCCGCAGGGTCACCCACCCGAGAAGCAGCGTAGTTGCAGACTAGCACCTGAAATCCAGAACATCCATCCTGCCGATTGCAGCTGGATTTGAAACCACTTTTTACATCTCTGCCCCTGACTTTTTTTTATTATGGGAAATTTCCAACACAGTCAAAAGCAAAGTACAGTATGTTAAATTCCCACATACCTGCCGCCCAGAGCCAACCGTGTCCTTCCCTCTAACGTGGGGATAATAGGCTGTTGTGAGGAGGAAGCAGATTCTTCTCCCCACCTGGAAGGTGAGCCCTCCGACTGGGAGCTCCTCGGAGACAAAGACTCACCTGTTCCACCCACGGTTGTGAATGTCTGTGGGGCAGAGGAAGGTGCCATCCCTCAAAGCTGGGCCCCCGCCCAGTGCTGGGTGCTCACAGGGACAGGCCACAGAAGCAGCAACAGGCCAAACCCTGCCCTGAACAGGTGGCCGGGCGGGGGGGCCGGCAACCATGGGCAGAGGTCCCGGTGCCGTCAGAAGTCTTCGCGGAGAAATTGCGGGACAGGCTGGGCATTAAAGCTCAGATTAGGTAGACGACATAGAGAAAAGACACAGCCTGCTGTGTGGGGGCCGGTGGGGGCGAAGGCTTGGGAGCTGCTGGAGGTGCGTCCTTGTGAGACTGGGAGGGGAAGACCAAGATGCTTCTGCGCCACCCCTCTGCCACCCCCACCCCTCCATATTTCCCCCATTCTCTGCAGCCTGCCACCCCCTTTTCCACCCAGTGTTACTGAGCTGAAATTGACAGGACATTGTTAGTTTAGGGTGTACAACATAATGACTTACTATGTCTATATATTGCAAAATGATTACAGCAATACGTTTAGTTAACATCTCCTTTCTGCTTCTAGTGATGAGAATGTTTAAGCTCTGTTATCATTAGTTTTTAACCCCAGAGCCCCAACACCACCACTCCTCCCCCAGCCACCCTGTCCTTGACATTTGGGTGTCCCTGAGTTGACACTTGGGGCGCCTTCATCCTCCCCACATGGCCCAGTACCCCCCTCAGGCCCTTGTCGTCCCTCTTTCTACCTCTAGATCCGAGGAATGGGCATGAACTCTCCAGAGCTGCTGCTCCTGGTGGAAAACTGTCCCAAGGGGGCAGAGACCCTGGTCACAAGATGTCTGCACAGCCTCACAGATAAAGGTGCCCCCGCCCGGGACCCCCGCCTATCACCCTTTTCCTCCAGCGCCCAGGTCTCCTGTACTTACCCTTCCCAGGACCTGGGCATTCAAGCCGTTGGGTCCCCAGAGGGTTGGGCCTCTTCTGGGTCTCTCCATCCTTGGTCCTCAGTTTCTCCATCTAGAACAGTGCGTGACTGAGTGCATTTGACAAACCAAGGGCCAAGGATTCCTGCTCTGAAATGAACTTGTCCTCCCCTCCTTTCCCACACACCCACCACCATCTCCCCTGCTCCACACCCAACGCCCGGCCCTCCTCGTTCTGCCCGCAGTCCCGCCCTCCCCGGAGCTGGTGAAGCGGGTCCGTGATCTCTACCACAAGCGGCTACCAGACGTCCGCTTCCTCATCCCCGTGCTCAATGGGCTGGAGAAGGTAGGGACTTGGCCACCCAGAGGCCCCCACTGATGAAGACGGGTGGGGACCCATGGCAGAAGCTCTGTGAATACATCCTGGGGCTTGTCAGACCAGGGGCCAATCTCAACTCAGCCTCAGCCTCAGCCTCATCTGTGACCTGGAGCAAGCCCCTCCCTCTCAGCCTCGGTTCCTTCCTTTCCTGGGGCCTAAATGAAACCGCAGCGGCAGATGCGTCCTAACCTGCAGAAAGCCTCCCCCTCCCAGCCCCTTCATGTGTTGCCCCTGGATCTTGTTCCTAATGGGCTGTGGGGTCTTGTGTGGGCCTCAACGTCCTCGCTTGTAAAGGGGGTGATAAGACTCCCTTTGCCAGAGAAGTCAGCAAGCTGGCCCAGGGGATGTGTGGTGTGGCAGGGGCTCAGATAGGGGGAGATGAGGCTGGGGCTGTCAGGCCCAGTGAACTGGGGAGAACGCTCAGCCCTGAGGGGCCAGAGGGAGTAAGGGGCTCAGTGAGGCTGAAGTCGCCTTACCTGCCCAACCCCCCCGCCCTCCCCCTGTAGAAAGAAGTGATCCAGGCCCTGCCCAAGCTCATCAAACTCAACCCCATTGTGGTGAAAGAGGTTTTCAACCGCCTGCTGGGCACCCAGCATGGTAGGTGATGCGCTCCCCTCAGCCCTGGCCCTCTGTCTCCCTCCCACTTGGCTCCCCGCACCTCAGCTCCTATAGGTGGCACCCCCTCAAGTGATCAGGCAGGAGGAGGGGGCCCCGGAAGTGAGGTGCAGAATGCTGGGGAATTCTCTGGTGCCACCTTTAAGGAGAAGAGCTCATCCGTCTTCCTGGGGCTATGACCCAGGCTCAGCAATGTCCCAGAACTCCCAGGCCACCCTCCTGTGGCGTTTGGGTGGTGGTTCCATCCACAGTGGGGGCACAGCTGTGGGGCTGGGGTCCGATTCTCTGTAATAGTGTCTTCCCTTCTAGGACCCAAACACTCGCAGTCTCAGGCACTCTGGCCTGAACCCCCCAAGCTATGGGCGGGGGGCATTTTGTTTATATAATGTTCAAAGAGAAAAAAAACAAAGTTTGAACTTAGAAAAACTACCCCAGGGACTGAAGCTAGCGTTGAAGGCTGTTCCACACAAGTTGGTAATTTCTCGCTCTCTCTCGCACTCTCTCGCTCTCTCTCTTACACACACACATACTCACACACACACGAGTACCTGGGACCCCAACACCACACGTGCAGAGTGCCATCTGAGCACTGCTGCAGAGCCACTGCCTATCCCCAGCCTGGCCTGCCCATCAGGTGCCCAGGTGTGGCTGTGCTGCGCTGGGGACCCTGTGAGCTCACTCTAGCCCTGCCTTCATGGGCGCATGGCCTAGTGGAGAGGGAGAGAAACAGCCAAACCACAGTCGGGCTTCCTGGAGAGGCTCATTCAGCCCCCTCTTTCTGTGTTCTGTCTTCCCGGACTCTAGCCCTTGGTACCTGCCCCCACCCCCCACCCGCGTCCCACTGAAGCAGAGGACGCCTTGCCTTCCTGCACCGCTCCCCCAGTCTGGAGGACTCCAGCGTCTCTTAGGCTTCCAACTGTC
>PVJD01007904.1:0-78448 GCA_004026545.1 Mormoops blainvillei
TTAGCAAATCATTACATTTAAAAAATAACACAGGGCCCTGGCTGGTGTGGCTCAGTGCACTGAGCTCCAGCCTGTGAACCAAAGGGTCACTGGTTCGATTCCCAGTCAGGGCACAGGCCTGGGTTGCAGGCGAGGTCCCTGGTGGGCAGCGCAAGAGGCAACCACACGCTGATGCTTCTCTCCCTTTCTCCCTCCATTCTCCTCTGTCTAAAAATAAAGAAATAAAATATTTTAAAAGAAAAGTAACACATGGCCATGCCTGGAAATTTGTGAAATATGAAAGTACAGACGAATGTGGGTACCAGATATTGTCTACAAAGGGATACCGAAAAGCAAAACCACATGCTAAGGAAATTTACCAGTGTGTTAAAGAGTCTGTGGTCTATGTCTTACAAAGAGTAGTTGGAAAGGAAAAAAACATAGTAATAATAATAATAATAATTAACATTTGCTAGGCACTCACTAAATACCGGTACTTTTAAGTACCTCACAAGGATTTTCTCAATCTGTCCTCACCCAACACACTGAGGGAGCTGCTATAATTATCCTCTCTCTAAGCTGAGAAAACTGAACCACAGAAGAGTTAAGTGTCTCAGTCAGGAACAATTCTGGTCCCAGGCAACAGCAGACCTACCCTCAGTGGCTGCCGTAACAAGGGGTGTATTTTCTCCCATAAAAGACTACAGAGGTAGGTATGTATCTGTGGGCCTTTGCCCAGCAGCTCCAGGGTGAGAGGCCTGATGGTCCCTTTGTTCTCATGATCGCAAAATGGCTGCCGTAGCCCTGTCATCACAATCAAGCCCGGAAAAAGAAAAGGAAAGTTTCGTTGCCATCCCCAGGATAATACACAGTGAGCAAAGAGCAGAGCTGACACTCAAACCCAGGCAACCTGACTCCAGGGCAAGGCCTTAACCACTGTCCTGTGCAGCCTCTTGGTTGGGGCTGTGCACTGCCTGCCAATTCCAAGAGGCTGTTCCAATGGGTAGGGAGGCAGCTTTCGTTTGCTGTGGAGGACTCAGGCATACAGTATGCGGAGATGAACTCCGTGGTCCCTTCTGACTCATCGCAGCAGCCTGGTAGTTGGACTGGGAGCTTCTCGAGGGCAGAGGCCTTGCCCTAACTTTCCTTGGTCTCCAAGGCCCGCTCTGGGGCCTAGCACCCAGTGGGTGCTCAGCCCATGAATGATCAATGGGGTGGATAGAGGCATGAAGGCATGAACAGGCCGTGAAGGACAGTGGGCCCTCCGAACTTGCCTACTTTCTCCAGGTGCCACGAGGAGGCCTCTGTGTCCCAGCTAAGTGGCATCTGGGGATGTCCAGCCCCTATCCACCTGGCAGAGCCAATGGGCTAGGGCAGCCCGGATCCTCCAGAGCCCGGGGCCCAGTCAAGGTGTGGGAAGAGATGCTGAGGCCCAGCCAAAAGAGCTCCCACCTGAGTTGACACGAGCAAGTGGAACATGTCCTCAGCCCTGAAAGCCAGAGCGACACACTGCAGGGGACTAGGCCCACTCAGAGCCCTTCTTTCCCTCCCACTCGCCCCAGCTGGGGCCGCAGACTCCCTAGGGCTCCCTGCCTCCAGCCGGTATGCCGTCCACACTGCAAGATGTCTCTGTGGTAGTACCTTCATCATCATTGCAGTCCTAGTTCCAGAACCATCAACAGCACCAAGGAAGGGGTGGTGATAGCTCCCGCCCTCTGCGGGCCCCTTTTGGCTTCCATGCCGAGCGCTGGGTCGCTGCACATGCACACGTGACTGTTGACAATTCATAACGAGTCCGCAAGGTGCATTCCAACACTCACCCCATTTCATAGCAGAGGAACCTGAGGCCCGGCGAGAGTAACAGATGGCCTCGAAGCCTGTGCCCTCCCCTCCGTGCCCTCCTTGGCTTTCTACAGCCAGGGAAGAAAACCCTGCAATGGTCTATTTTCATGTCCATGTGCCCCTATGCAAGACCAGTTCTGTAAAGGTGCTGTGTGTTACACTGGGCTAAACGGAGACTTTCAATTTCAGACTCGTTACCTCCTCCCACCTATACCCACACCCACCTCTCCCTCCTCCATCCAGAGGCAGACTTTGGGCAACTGGGGAAGACAAAGCCACAGGAAGATCAGTTAAATCAGCTGCAGTTACAATGACGGGAAAAGCTGTGCTCCAGGTGTCCAGGAAGTCATAAGCTGCCTTCATTCTGGACACTCCACACTCTCAGGTCATCGTGTATTTATTTTAATTATGCAAATATTGAATGCAAACCCACAGTGTGCCAGGCTGGACCTGGAGTTTGGGGGCATGGAGCAAAGGCGGGCTGTGTGCTGCAACCTAGGCCAGGCCCTGGCAGCGTCTGGTCCCTGAGAACTTTAAAGGTGAGTTAGGGCCCTGACTGGTGTGGCTCCGATGGTTGGGCATCGTTCCACAAAGCAGAAGGTCGCCAGTTCAATTCCTGGGCAGGGCACATGCCTGGGTTGCGGGTTTGGTCCCTGGTCAGGGCGTGTACGAAAGCCACCTGATCAGTGTTTCTCTCACGTCGATATTTCTCTCTCCCTCTCTTTTTCCTTCCCTTCCCCTCTCTCTAAAAATAAATAAATAAAATCTTTAAAAAACCCAAAAAGGTGAATTAGGTCAGCCGGCACCCACCGAGAGCTTGCAGGGTGCCAGCCCCGACTGAGCACCAAGGTGAGGCCAAAGAGGACCCTTCTGGTCTCTGTCCTTGAGGTGCTTCTGTTTCCTGGGCAAGCTGGGCACGTCTGCCATACCCAGGCTCTGCGGCAGGATGTTAGCTGGAGGCGTGGAGTTCTCCTCTGTGGAAGTTCAAGGAGAAAAGCTGTGCATCCTTGTGCTCCTGCTGGTCAGAGTGTCCTCTTGCTCCCCACAGCTCTTGTGAGGTGGGTGCTTAGAGCCCCTGGCCCGCCGTGCTGTCCGTCGGCCACCCCTTGCCGCAACACCAGCAGGGCGCCGGTCCGCCACCGTGGGTCACGGCCGGAATCACCGCACGGCTCAGGCTCGGGCTGAGGAGTGCTCTGGGAAGCCCAAGGTCACGAGCAGAGACCAAAAGAGAGAATGTGAAGTCTCTGGCACCCACAGCAAACATCACACGCAACCGAAGTCCTAGGCGGATTATCATACATCCTTACGCTAAGTGTTACCGCAGTTCCGGATGGAATATACTCCCCTTTCAACTAAAATTCCAAGGTATGCTAAAAGGCCAGAAAAAAATATCTGAAGAGACAAAGCAATGATCAGAACTAGACTCAGATATGACACCAATGTTGGAATTATAGAGAGGGAATTTCATTTAAAAAAAAAATTATTTATTTTTTAGAGAAAAGAAAGGGAGGGAGAAAGAGAGGGAGAGAAGCATCAATGTGTGGTTGCCTCTCACAAGCCCCCAGTTTTGGGGACCTGGCCAGCAACCCAGGCATGTGCCCTGACTGGGAAATGAACTGGTAGATCTTTCAGTTCACAGGTTGGCGTGAAATCCACTGAACCGCACCAGCCAGGGTAGAATTTTAAGTACCTATGGTGAATGCGTTAAGGGCTCTAACTGAAAAAGTGGGCAGCATGCTAGGACAGGTGGGTAAGGTAAGCAGAGAGATGGAAACTAAGAGAGAATCCAGAGAAATGTCAGAAATTAAAACCACTGTAATGCAAATGAAGAACACCTTCGATGGGCTGAGGAGCAGACCCCACGCAGCCGAGGAAAAGCGTGAGCGAGCCCGAGGGTATGTTCACGGAAATGCCCCAGGCGGAAGTGCGAAGGGAAAAAGGAAGGAAAGAAACAGCAGGGAAACCAAGAACAGTGCGCTGGTGTCAAAGCTGTGACACGCATGTAACGGGAACACCAGAAGCAAAAGAGACAGAGCAGAAGAAATATCTGAAGCAATCATGGATGAGAGCTTTCAGAAATTAACGACAGGCGGCAAACCACGGATCAAGGAATTTCAGAGAACACCAAGCAGGATAAAGAATAGTAATTTTTTAAAAGCTGCCCCCCCCAAACAAAACAAACAATAAAACACAAACACACAAAAAGCACCACATCTAGGCGTAACATATCAAAACTGCAAAAAACAAAAGAAAACAGGCACAGGTGGCATTCAAATAGCAATAGATTTATAAGTCACGTTGACAGTATCCACTTGCTACAGTCAGCCAGTGACGGCAGCAGCGAGGCAGATGAGAGAGTCCACACCAGAGGTCTGCGGGGCAAACTGCGGGGGACAGTTTGATAGGGGCTCTGGCATCCAGCCAGGTGCCCAGTACAGGTATGACCCCAAGACAGACAAATCTGCAGTTGTAACCAACCGTGGTGTTTGAACTGCTTTCCTTGTTATACACTTTAAAATAAAAAACAATTCCAAAGATTCAAAGAGAAGATGTAGGAGGAACTTTTTGTTTCAAAGTTGAATTGTTAGGGAGCCGCTCCCAGGAGCCGCTCCCAGGCACGAGCGAGCCCCTCGTCGGAGGGCGAGCCCTGAGAGCGCAGAGGGGCTTTGCTCCAGCCCCCCCGGCACCGAGCACAGCGCCCTGGTGGCGGCTGGCGCTCCAGCAATGAGTTGAGTGTTAGCTGCACAGTGGCGTCTGCTAAGCATGGAATTCGGTAACGAACTGAGTAAGGGACTTTCTGGTGCCACGCGGCTGGAGCGGATGCCTGCGTGCGGGTCTGAATCGAAGGTCAGGGCGGAGTTCGAGCGCTCCTCTTCGGGAAGGCGAAGGGTGATGGCTTACGTGGACAGAAACGAGGGAAGCTAGCGACACAAGTTGACATGCTGCAGGTCTTCAATGTGTTAAATTATGGTGCAGAGGATAGACCTACTGTTGTCCTGAGTGTACATGCAAAAATTCTAAACAAAATATTAGCCAATCAGTCCCGTGACATATAAAAAAGGACAGGTAATACATTATGACCAAGTGAGGCTCACTCTAGGAACACAAGGTTGGGTTAACATTTGAAAATCAATCAGTATAATCACTACATTAAAATAAAAAAGGAGATAAATCATGGGATGATGTCTCTGGATGCAGAAAAAGTGTTTGAAAATTTCAACATCCATTCATGATAAAACTTGGGCCACACTAGAAACAGAAGGGAACTCTCTTAGCTGATGAAAGGCACATACAACAAATGCACAACAAACATAACTAACGGGGAATTACTGGAAGTGTTCCCTTTGAGTCTGCAGGTGAGACCAGGACGCCCACTCTCACTACGCTCGGTCTGCAGTGCACTGGAGGCCGTGGTCAGTGCAATGAAAAAAAACAAACGGCATAAGGATTAGGAAGGAAAAATAACATCATCATTATTTATAAATGATATGATTCTTAATATAGAAAATCCACATGAATCGATAAGCTATTAGAACTAAAAGGAATTTAAGTAAGGCCACTGAAATCAGGTCACTAGATAAAAATAAACTGTATTTCTATAATCAGCAACAAAAAAAAGAAAAAGAAAATTTAAAATACACCAATTTCAATAACAGCAAAACGTCAAAAATCCAGGAATAAATGGAAAGAAAGTTTGGCAAGACCTCTACATTGAAAACTACCAAAATCAGAGAGAGCAATCGAAGAACTAAACAAAAGAAGGGATATACCACGTTCATGGATTAGGAGACACATTATTGTTGGGTTGCCAATTCTTCCCAATTTGACCGACAGAGTTCACGTAATCCTAATAAAAACCCCAGAAAATTTGTGGGGAGTGGGGGACTGATGAAACTGATTCTAAAGTTTATATATAAATATAAAGGGCTGAGAAGAGCCAAGTCAAACTCGAAGAACAACGAAGCTGGAAGACTTAGTGTAAAGGCGCAGTAATTAAGATGGTGTCATACTGGCACAAAGATAAGGCAAGCAGATTGAAAAAATGGAAAGGCGGCAAACAGAACACTCCAGTGCATGCTGTTTTTTAAAAAATTGTAATTAAAATGTTACGCTATAGTCACTGTATTTTATAGGAATTTGAATCCAACAACCGTGGTGCCCTGGACCCCGCCTAACACAATGGGGAAGCCACGGCTGTGGCCCGGTTTTCACAAAGGAGGACCTGAGATGAAGCAGTAACTGTCCAAGTCGCAGAGAAAGCCAGCCGCCCCAGGGAGGAACAAAAGCGGGGCCTGTGGACTCCCCAGGTGACTGTTCTCTCCCCTGCACTCCAGAAAAGGCAGGGTTGGAGAAGGACCTTTCCACGTATGGTGAACCAGGGGGATGACATCAGTCCCGAGAACAAAATCATTATCCTAGTCCTGTCACCACCCAATCTTTATTGCCATCCTTTTCTTACACATAGAGCTGCGTCTGAGAGCGCCCCAGTAGATGGAAGGTATGTGAACTTCCAGGCGTGGTGTCAACTTGGCAGAGTGGCTGCAGTGAGGGATCGCTGGGACAGTAGCAGAGCACAGGTCCCTCCTCGGGGAAGGGAAGCCGAGATTAGGTAATCTGATGTAAGGAGGTGGTGAGTCCCCAAAGATCACAGACTCCTTTTCAATGTGCTTGAAATTGGATTGCCTTAAATGTCGGCGGGTGGGCTAGAACTGAGCAGCCTCCGTCCACCCAGCAGCCAAAGCTGTTCGCCACACACGGGTGCGTGTGCTGGCTTCTTCCAGAGTGGCCTCATCTGCCCCTCAGGGGTTGTTCTTTACTGATGGCCTAACTGCTGTGATTTCAGGGCACCAATGAGCTGGACCTGGGGCCATGGCATCCTGGAGAGACCAGGAAAGCCCAGTAGAGCCCAGGAGAAGCTAGAGGGTCAGTGCGGAGGGTGACGTTTTCTTCAGATCGTGCAGTCTGTCTTTGGTGTTCACTGTGGAGCGGAAAAAGCCACCGAAGCAGTCAGAAGCCGAGAGCTCAATTACTGCTCGAAGCTGCCATTTTTCCAGTGCTCACCATGAGCCAGGCATCAAGTGCTTTACACGCACGTCCTTGAATCCTACCTCGGCACTATGATCAGGGAGGCAGTTATCATCCCCACACCGCAGACAAGGAAATAAAGGCACAGAGCCTTCGATAATCTGCCTTAAGTCACACAGCTGCTGAGTGGAGGCGGTCAGACTCAAACTCAGGCTTGATCACCCACACCTTCATGCCTTCCAGTCTGCCGCCCAGGTGGGCTGAACCTGCTAGGTCCCTCTGGAGCCAAGTGAGAGGAACCTTCCACAGGAAGAGTGTGCCGCTTCTGCAGTCAGACTGAGGTCTGAGCCCCGGCTTGTCACCTACAGAGCCATGGTGTGACTTTGGCAAGAACCTGTTCAAACCTAAAATGGGGCTCAAGGGTAGTGGGCCATCAGGGGAAAGACAGACACAGCTGATTCTTGGTATTTGTCCTACAAAGTCGCCGTGAACGTGAATCAGCAAGTATGGAACCACTGCTCCTAGGGGAAATACCGGGTTACGTTCCTTTGGGCCTGCGGTCACAACATTTTCTCCAACCAGTCGGTACACAGCCCCGCTTTATGTGTGCTTCCACTTACAGACTCCTTGTTTAATTGTGTTGTCCCTTCATTAACATTGAATTTACGGCCGACAGCCATGATGACTCTTGTCGGAACAAAGCTTCTCTAACATGTATTTTCTCTGTAAGGCCCGTCACACACTTCTTGTGCTTAGGGACACCAGACAGTACCATGCTTGGGGCCATTTTAAAGAGCAAAATGGCCAACAGAAAGCATAAAAGCAAATAACGTGGCTCTGGACTAGGAGGACACTAGCTTACAGCTGAAACAAGGAGGCACGGATGTCTTGCTTGTCTCAGCCAGGAACACGTGCATCAGGCAACCCAAATTTTTTGCTTCGAATGACTGCAAAAGGGCGGTGAGTGTTGATTGTGCGGTGATACGTACATTTCAGTGAGGAGGCGCATTTGCAGCTACGGAAGGTAACGACCGGCTGCAGCCCCACGAGGTCGTCGCCTCCCGGAGATATCCTCTCTCCAAAGGTTCCAGCCCCACCGCCCTGGCTCTGGGCCCCGGGCACCAGCTTCCCTCGCGCAGGCCTCACCTCCTTCCCCTGCCCTCACACTCCAGGGCTCCTTCCTCCCAGGATGAAAACTATGCCCGGAGAAGGAGCGCTGCTCGGCACACCCTCTCCCGGCGGCAGCGGCCTATGGCCACCAGAACCTAAGTAGCGGCTGAGCACGTGACTCGGGGCAGCCGGATTTCCGGTGCGGGGGGCCACGTGGCGGAAGTAAAGGGAGGTGCAACCTCTGTTGTCGACGTTAGTCGCTGCTTCCAGTGCTCGTGATTCACCACCGGTGCAAACGTCGAAAGAAAATGGGTGTTAGCACCAAAAAGACTTCACGTGAATGGTGCAGGCATTTGAGAGCCTGAAAGGCGTGTGTTCAGGGCCCTTTAAGAAGACAGATTTTGACAGAAGTGCCCCATCCCACTTACATGTTTGTCTATGAGATAGCACTTACGACCACTGCTATTTATGTTACTCCTGAACAACCTTCACCACAGTGGCTAATGTGTTTGTTCGCTCGTTTATTTGAAGCCCATCTGAAGTTTGTAAGCTGAGGCTTCGGCTTTGGCTTTGGCTTTTGTAATATAAGGAGAGTCTTTTACCTGTAGCCACTCAGGACTGTTTGCACATCACTAAGGCTTGGCGAAGTGGGCTGAGCTTAGGGGTTGGCCTAGCTCAAAATTCGTGTCTGAGAAATGGGGGACAGGAGAGGGTGGGACTGAAGTTCCACGTGAACTGGCCTCCTCTCCCGGTAGCCAGGGTCAAGCTCAGAGCCTCTGACAGGACCAGAGTGTAGTCGCAGAGCCGCCTACAGTCAAGCTTAAAGGCTTAAAGGAAGACAACCACAAAGATAAGCACAGGAGAAGAAAATGAGAGACGAGGTCAGGAAAAGAACACGCAGATATTGTGCAGGTAAACGCCGGCTGAACTCTGTTTTTCTCAGTGATGTTCGTGCCATGGGCAGGCTTGGTCATCCTCAGTGCCTCTGTTGGCTGCAGGCAATACCTAGAAGCGTGTTTGCTCCCAGAAGCTGTAGATGGACCGATTCCAACGTGGAAAACGCAGGGAGAGCCCGTGGGTTCCCACAACGATAGTAAAGAGCCCCATTAAAATGTACCTCCTTCCTGATAGCTGGAAGCGAGGGAGGTTGTCCAGAAATGCTCCTGCTCCCACGTGGCCTTGGTCCCTTCCTGCAGTGGTTCCGGCTGTGGTGGTTGAGTTATCTCTTAGAGGCCGCCTCACTTTCTTCCACATTAAAAACATAGGGTACTGTGTGCAGTTTGCTCCAAAGGGCTTTCCCCTGTGGGGTGGTGTCATCTGTTCGTAGTGTGAAGAGGACCTTAAGGAATGCAGGCAGTGTAAATTAAGTAAACCTTAAGTCACTAACTTTCAAAGATGTTTCCTAATAAAGAAATTTTGCATTATAGGAAGTTAGATGATAAAGGAAAAGAAAATTAAAATGAACGATAATTACATCATCCAGAGATAATGCTGTTAACGCACTGATTTGTATCTTTCCGGTCATTTGCATGTGTATACTGTAAGTTCATCAATAACTGTATAGTCTTCCGAAAACAGAATTATACTCTATGTATATCCTTTTGATTTCCTTCTCTCTCTCTCTTTAAAACACGTGTGCAGTGCTGACTACGGCTTGGGTGCTAGTCTGAGCACTTTACACGTATATATTTAGTCCTCATTTAGCTCTCGCAACAGCCATCGGAGATAAATATTATTATTATTCCCATTTTCACTTGAGGAAACTGAGGCAATACCTTCCCTGAGTCACCCTGCTATTAAATGGCAGAGGCTGGGTTTGAACCAGGAATTTTGGCTCCAGAGTCCCCCTTTTTTTTTTTTTTAAGATTTTATTTCTTTCTAGACAGAGGGGAAGCAAGGGAGAAAGAGAGGGAGAGAAACATCAAGGTGCGGTTGCGTCTCACTTGCCCCCCACTGGGGACCTGGCCTGCAACCCAGGCATGCGCCCCCAACTGGAGAATCGAACCGGCAACCCTTTGGTTCGCAGGCCACCGTGCAATCCACTGAGCCACACCAGCCAGGGCCAGGGTCCACTCTTAACTATCATTTTCCCAATGTGAAGTATTTTTCACAACCATGGCTTTCAAACCTTAGCCTACGTAAGAACCATCTGGGGTTCTTATGATGAAATGCGGAATCCTGTGCCCTTCACCCAGATAATGTGATTCTGTAACTTGGGTTTGGAGTCAAGGAATCTGTACCTTTTAACAGCGCCAGATCAATGGATCACATTTTTAAGAGAAATCTATATAGATCATCAATTTTCAAAACTAAACTTTACATTGACGTGTATTTATAGCATATATATGGAAAATGCACATATCGTAAGTGCATAGACTCGTGAATTTTCTCAAAGTGGAGAATACACCCATGTAACTCCCCTCAGACCAAGATACAGAATCTTACCAGGGCCCAGAAGCCTTCCTCATGCTATTTCCCAAGCACTGCACGCCCAAGGCAACTGCCGTTCTGATTTCTGTCACTGATTCCCATTAGATAAGTGGGGTCACACAGAGCCTACCCTGGCTCCCTCAGCTCAACATTAAAAAAAAAAAAAAGATTTTATGTATTTTTTAGAGAGAGGGCAAGGGAGGGAAAAAGAGAGGGAGAGAAACATCTATGTGCAAGAGAAACATCCATCGGTTGCCTCTCGCATGCCCCCAGCTGGGGACCTGGCCCGCAACCCAGGCATGTACCCTGACCGGGAGTCGAACCAGCGACCCCTCGGTTCACAGCACTCACCAGCCAGGCCTCAGCTCAACGTGATGTTTGTGTAATTCACCCACATTGTAGCATGTGATGGTAGTTCATTTCTTTTCAATGCACTATAATATTCCATTGTATACATTAACTATAATTTCTCCACTTTAAAAAAATTATTGACTGTAATGTCCACATAGGGCCTGGCCTATGGTTGGCACATGATGCTAACTTTTTAGGGCCATTTCCATCCTGTCGATGACTTCACTTGGTGGTGACTGCAGTGTCCCCTACTTGACTGCGAGCTCCTGGCGGGCAGCTGCTATGCCCTCGATGGAGGCCCTGGATGAAGGGCAGCATAGGACTTGGCATAGAACTGGCCCCCATACCCTAAGCTTCTGACTGTGAACCCCCCTTTGTAAGATGGCAAGACTAGTCCTGTCTGCTCCCAAGGTGTGGGGACCCTGTCAAGGGAGATGCCTGGGAAGGGCAAGAACTCCCTTTGTGGGTGCTGCTAAGACACCCCAGGACGACGACCAGCAAGGATTCCCATTGTTTCAGGGGTTCATTTTCACTTCCCTCTTGGCCCCACACAAGACGCAGAGCCAGGGACAGCACCCCCTGCGGAATTGAATGTCAAGCCACTTTCTGGCCATTAATCTCAGAGAGTCTACCAGGGCCATTTGCATTAGCCCATCTCAAAAAAACCCCAGCTGGGCCCCAGTGGACCGGAGGTGGGGCTCAGGAAATGGCACTGCTGTAGCCAGCCAGAGGCCGCGTCTCCGTGGTGTCCCAGCGTCCTCTTGGACCAGGCCCTGCAATGGGTCCTCCGGGCCCCAGTCAATCCTACTGTGGGGCTCTAGGACATCACGGATGGTCACCATTCGAGAGGGACACTGGAAAGACAGTTCCTCCTCCTGACAGGTCAGGGGTGCTGATGGAGGCACACTAGCTAGAGAATTCCCCGCCGCCGGCCCCCAGGCTTGGGTCCGTTGGAAGCAGCCCAGCTGCGTCCTTCAGTAGTGAGCTCAGGTGGCTGGCAGGGACCTAGTGTGCATGTGCGGTGGAGGGCGGGAGGTGAGGCGAGAACTCGGAAGGCTGACTGGGCCCCGCCCCGCCCCGCCCCCTGCCTCCACAAACACACAGGCTGTCCTTTCCGTGATGACCACGCAGCTTTCCTAATGGAACACAATCGCTGAACTTGGTACATTTCGAGCACTTTAGCTTTCCAGGACACCAGACTGCTGATGAAAACTATCTTCTGTGGGCGCCATGTTAATGAGGCCAAATTTCATATGCTTGCAAACTTTCCCCCCCTCCGCCTCCTGCTGTATTACACCCCGCCGTCCCCCCCCCTCGATAAAAGGTTGCATCAGAGAGAGAGAGAGAGAGATTTCCATAATTTATAGTATGGGCATTTCACTGGGGACAAGCGCTAATCTGTACTTACCGATACATTTAAGAAAATGCATCCTCCCGCAAGCCTGCACCATTTATGACTCTTGGCACAAACCGCAATGCTCAGTCTTCAATTAAGGGACACCTTAGGGTTCATTATCACACAACCGCTCCCTGTGAACCATGCCAAATGCTGTTTTGGCACGGAGCTTGGAAGATGAATTAGAAGGAAGTCTTCTCTGTAATGCCCTCTCCCTAATTCCCACCCCCATCATCAGCATTTATGCCCTCCTCTTGCTCAACCCCCTCCTTCTTTTCAAGTGGCTTTTACTATTCAATTTCTCAACGTCAAACTCGATTCTCTAGAGGTGTAGTTAAAGATGCCCTCTCTCCTTTTTGTCTTCCGGCTCCGTGAGGCCCCAGAATGGCTGCAGATGGGCTGCTCTCCACACCCCTTTTTGGCCTAAAGGAGCCACAGATGCTTATTCCCCCTCCTCTTAGAGCTTTGGGTAGAGAAAAGAAAGGGACCAGAATTGGAAACACACATGAGTACGAGCCATTAAGGAGGGTTCCAAACAGGATCCTGCCAGCGTCCTGCAATTGAAATGAAGGGGTGACGCAGGCGTGAGGCCAGCAGCAGGGGCAGGGCGAGCTCTAGCTTTCGAGTCGGGCCGGGTCCAAAGCCAGTTGCTTCCATCGACAGGAAAGGAAGAGGGAAAAAGGAGATGAAAGCTGATCTTTATTTATAAACATCCTTCTAGGGCAGGGTCCACACTGTCCTCACGTGTCCTGAAACCACAGGACCCCCCAGGATTTGAACCTATGGGTAAGAACACCCCTTTTTGTTTCCTTAATGAAAACAGCAAAACAAAACGAGCACTTTGCTGGCACTTTCTAGCTCTCCCAGCGTCCCAAAAAAGGCACGGGCTGATAGAGCAAATGCCACCCACAACACGGCCACAGGCTGAGTGCTGGGGACAGGGTGGGAGCAGGTCACGGGAGCTGCAGCCAGAGAAACAGGTGGCAGGCCACCGAGGTAGGCTGCAGCCAGTGCACGAGGCCACCAGTTTAGTCCTAATTTCTCAGGCAGGCGTTGGGGAAGTGTGGGGAGGGCTGGGGGGCGGTGCTGACTCAGTTCCGGGAAAGCGGGCCCATCGGGGCGCAGATCACAGCCTCTGTACGGTGCCTCCCTTCAAGGACTCTTCCAGCTCCACTCACGCCAAGGAAACTCTTAGGGACCTCGCTGTGCCACACCCACGTCAAGAGAGACACTGAGACGTGACAGGTAAGAGGGAGGGGCTGACATTAACCTAGGCTCTCAAGTCAAACTGTCAAATTATACAAAACCATTAAAATAAAATTAGCTTAACGAAGTAGCTAGAAATCGAGGTCGTGCATGGACTGAGTCAGGGTGGCGGGGTGACAGGCTGACAGGCAATCGGCTAAGAACCCTCTTTTCTGGTTTCAGGGGCAGTGGGCAGGGGCGAAGGGAGGGACGAGTGAATGGAAAGCAAACAGACTCAAAATACTTCACCCACAAGATGTCTTGTGGAAATTTTATTATATAGAGTGTAAAATGAATTGTCAGTCAAATAAAAAGACCACTTTTTTTTTAAAACAACATGCATAACATTTCCAACGGCCTTTTTAATAGTTAGACATTTCAAGCATTTATAAGGAAAACAAGGAGAAAAAACAAACTGTAACTTCAGTACATTTCAAACGGAATGTCTCCCAGGTCAATTAAAAATGCAAGAAAAAATAGCTTCAAGTCTGTTTTTCTTTCCTTTAAAAATACATGTTATCTGTACAAGATACACTACAGTAAACATTGGAAATATTATCCCTTTTATTAAATCAAAATTATTTAATTCATATTGTGGTTAATACTAGATTTATTTATTCATCTAGTTAATTTGACAAATATTAAAAAATATTTAAAAGAAAAAAGCAAAGAATGCTTTGGAATTAAAAAATAGTTACTACATTTTTATGCGGTTTAATGTTCCACAGTGTTAAAAGTTATATCGAATTTCTTTTTAATATTAAAAATAACAGAATTTATATTTCTGAGAGAATAGAGAAAGGTTTTTTGTTTTGTTTTTAAAACAAGCTTGGAGGTCTTAGATACACAATTGCAACTGGTAATGAAGACGTGAAAAAATGCTAGACACATGAACATATTTTATATTATTACCCTTAGAACTCTAGAAATTATACAAACCCTATAAAATGTCCCCTCCCAATCCCTGTTGGACAGCAATACAATTCTCTGTCTCAATTCAGAATTCACATAATTAATTACAATACATAATATTTCAGTTTAAAAAAAATGCAATAAAACCAGACAGCCAAGATACAAGAAATTAGAAGTAAAACACTTAATGAATTTACACATTTAAGAACATTTAAATATTGTTTAAAAATTTTTAAAAATCATTTGTTACATACCACCTAAGACTTCCAAGCCGCTTTCTGTTGAAACAGAAACAACTGTAAATAAAAAGACACGCAAAAAGACAAAACAAAACAAAAACAAAAACACACCAGTTGAAATGTCACTGCTCTGAGGCACATTCTGCTGCCTGAAGTTGCAGATATTGCTCCAAAAAAATCCCGGAGCTTCCACATTTGAAATAACAAACAAAAATTATCAGCAATTTTTAGTGACTAATTTCTTGATTTTTAGAAAAATTCTGTTAATAATAGTGTTTCACAGAACAAAACAATGGTTCTTCATCAAAAAGTCTGCAAATCTAAAAACCTCTGTTACAAACAGGTTCTCCCTCGCATGGACTCCGGAGGCCGCGGCCGCTCCCCTAGTGCTCCTGCGGGAGGAAGCAGAGGGAGCGGGGAGGTCAGCCTGCGGCGGCGCCCGCCCCAGGGCCGCCTCTAGTGGGGCTCTGTCTTAGGGTCACCCCCTCCCCCTGACTCCACAGCAGGGCACACACACCAGGGGTGTCTCAGCACCTTCCTTGCTGCCCGCAACACCCCCGCCCCACAACCCCTGGAAGGGACTCTGGCCCAGACGAAGCCTGGCCTGTCCCGGGTCTCTCCCTGTACGGGTTGCTGGGAGGGTGAGGAGATGGGGACCTCCTGATACTCTTCCTCGGGGCCACCCACCCGCCAGGACACCTGCTTCCACTGCACCCAGGCACCGAGGGCCAATCAGCCTTAGGTCCGGGACCCCTGCTAACGGACACGCTGTTCACAGGGATCCACCCGGCACCAGGTCCCCTGAAACATGCTCTGTGGGAGCATTTGGTCCTCTTCCCTCCGTTAATAGGGAATCTGCTTCTGGCGCTCTGCTCTGCCCCGCCCCGCCCCGCCCCGCCCCCGGAGGCTGTGGACAGCCGGCCCCGCTCCTGCCGCCGGCCCCTCACTGCTGACCAAGGGTGGCGGCGGCAGCCTGGCCACACCGCCCTCTCCAAGAGCAGCAGCGGGGCGTGAGCTCCAGCCACTGCTCGCAGGGCCAAGCCTGTTGGGAGTCATCTAAGCTTGGCTCTCTCATTTACAGTTGGGGAGACAGGCCCAGAAGGAGAAACGGAAAGCCACTCAGCTCTGCGGTCTAGGGCCCGGGTTTGAGGGAAGACCAGGCACTTCCTTGAAGGGGCTGCCCAACCGATTCCTCTCCTGCTTGGCCCAAACCTGTTCTCTCTGGGGCGAGGAGGGGCCATGCTGAGCGGCGCTGGGGCCTGGGAGAGGGGCTGGGGTCAGCGCCGGCCGGGCTACACACCTGGCTGGGGGCCTGAGCCTGCCCTAGCGTCTGCCCGTAGAAGGCGGCCTGCTGTCTGTAGTACTCCGCCCAGGCCATCGTGTAGTCCGGCGGGGAGCCGGCCTGGGGAGCGGCGCTGGCTGCGTGACCTGGTGGACGAGATAAAAACAGGGCTTATCAGGGGTGGGGTCGCACTGGGGGAGTGAAGGACGCTGGGAGGGGTCCCTTCCTAAAGGCTCAGGCATCTGGAACAAGCACCCGCCCGTCGCTCTCCCTTGGGATGTCGGTGACACAGGGCCAGGGTGCTGGGGGCGGGAAGTGCCGTTAGCCTCTCGCTGCCCCTCTCTGCTCTGCCCCGCTGGCCCTTCACGGGTGTCTTTTCAGAATCCTGTTCTCTGCATCAGTCTGCCTGGCCTGGGCGCGTACGGGTGGGAGACACAGGACTGGGAGGCCCGGACACCTGGACTTCTACCACGTGCTCCAGGTGACGATGACTTCCCCTCCCTCAGTGATGATTCAAACACCAGGGTGACCATTTCTCTGATGGCCTTTGACTGAGCTCTTCCAGCCAGCAAGTTGACATCCTTCAGACTCAAGCCACGTGAGACCCCTCTCCCGCCAGCACCTGCACACCCTGGCCCAGCAGCTCTGGGACCTACACAGAGTTTAGGGCTGATTGGAAATGACTCACCTGGGGTCTGGGGTTGCTACGGCTAGTTTTTTTCTTCCATTTAAAACAAACTAGTTTAGTTTCTTAAGAAAATGAGCTTATGTAAGAAAACCAAGCATCTCAACACCATTCCGACCGCAGGCTCCCTTCTCCGAGTCCCACTGTTTATCTTCTCTTCTCCTGCCCTGACCTGGCCAGAAAGACCCGGGCAGCGGCAAGACGGGGGACAGGACACGCTGCGTCCTGGCCACACAGTTCTAAAGGCGACCAGGACAGCGGCCACTGGCCACCCAGTTGAGGTGCCACCCCCTCAGGAACCCGGAAGGGGGAAAGAGCAGTGGAGGAGGGGGAGGCGAACGGCTGCTCCACGCCTCCTCTGACACATGCACGAAGGGCAGGGACGGAGGGGAGCATCCAGACCAAGTCAGGTAGGGACAGTGTTGAAGGAACGAGGCGACAGGAAGCGCGGACGGAGACGGCGACAGGCGCGGGGGCGGGGGCCTGGTCGTTAGACGGGCGGCGCACTCACTCTGCTTTTTGTAATAGTCTTCCCAGGCCTTGCTGTAGTCCGGCTGGCTGCTCTGCGGCTGGCTCTGCTGGCCTGTGCAGAGAACACAAAGGCAGTCAGGCCCCCGGGCCCCCCTCGCAGCCTCGGCCCCCAGCCTGGTCGCGACTCCAGGCCATGCACCCCTGTGGCTGGCTCTAGGGCCCATGGCCTGGGAAGGAGGTGGCAGCAGGTGGCTACACCAACACCCGAGAGGGCCTCCACCCAGGCCCGGTGGGCGTGTGCACAACTAAGATCCCCGGGAGGCTGGAGCTGGGCGGAACACTGCCCCTCAAGGTGGACTACCGGGCACAGCCTCTGCCCCCTTCAGACCGGGACTGGAGCTGCGAGGGAGCAGAGCCCGAGGGTCGGACAGATTGCCAGCTAAGCTCCCTGGATGGGTCTTCAAATGGGACAGAGTCCAAATGGCACTGGGCACACTCTTCACCTGTCCCTTCTGTTCAGAGACCGACAGCGTCACCTCTGCACAAGCAGACCCGTGGCACACACTCGGGAAACTGTCCAGAGACTGAGCCCAAGGTGAAGACAGAAAGACGAAGTCCCCACAGTAAGGGGCTGCTAGCCACGCACCCAGCACAATCTAGCCTTCTGCCCTTTGAGGTAGGCGCAGGGGACAGGAAGTGGGCTCGCTCCCGCCTCCCCTTCCTGCACGAGCAGATGCCTTCTCTGTGCAGCAGAGGCACAAAGACGGGTGGGGCAGAGCAGCCTCCGCCTGCCCAGGCGCATAAAGAGCATTAAGGGGTGACCCAGCGACAAGCCGGGGCCTTGTTTTCTGCCCAGGTCAGGCTGGCTGCGTGTCCACCCGCTGAGGCCCCTTTAGTGTCGTCTTCAGTGGGGCCAGCCTGCATGGGCACGAAGGACAGGCTGGCAGATGTGTCCCCGCTGGTGAACACACTGAGGACCGAGGAAGGGCATGGGGACGAAGGCGGTGTGGGTATGGGCTGGGGAGGGCCCAAAAGGGGACTAGCCCCCTCCTCCTGCTCTCCCACCAGGGCAGGCAGGAGCTCAGGCCAGGACACCTGGGGCAGAAGGACCTGGTGTGGGGGAAGGCGAGGCGCGAGGACTGTGGGCTGCAAGGTACCTTCCCTCAGGCACGGAGGCCTGGGCCAGCAGGGCCTTTCTTTAAAATAAAGAGTTCACTGACCGAAACCAGTTCCCTATTCGTAACCCCCTGCATAAATCAACAAAGCTCCCCAGAAGACGGAGGCTGGTGAGCAAAGGCCAGAAACCAGGCGCGCGCCGCGTCTTCTTCCTTAGCCCAAATGCCCAGCTCCTCCCAGCCGGCCTGGGCCGCAGGGGCTCTGCAGAACCACGCCCCTGAGGTCCGTGTCCCTCGAGGGGAGGACAGGTGTCCTTGGACTTCAAAGTGAAGTCGACCCAGGGCGCCCCACGTCTTGGGGTCGACCTCCAGTTGCAGGAACAGGAGGAACGAAGCACGCCCAAGCTCCAGGGCAAAGTGGGCCCCGTGACAAGGAATGGGCGAGCCTATGTAGTGTGCAGCCATCCACAGTGCAGTTTAAAAAACATTCTGTATGTTTACGACATTTAGTAAGAAAATGTGGCGGAAGAAAAGGAAAAAATACAAGTGTGCAACTGCAGAGCTCGCTGTCACTTTGGAAGTAAACCCAAGCCCTTCATTTGACAGATGACAAAGCTGGAGCCCAGAGAGGGCAGAATGCGCCTGGGACTGCACAGCACCCGCCTCCAGACCCTGCTGGTGTCCCCTAACCGTGACCTTGACCAGGGGCCTGGGGCAGCGCTGCCCTGCCAGCACTCTGCTCGAAGGGAAAGGCACAGCCCCAGGCCCCGGGCTCGGTCCGGCGCGCAGCCCGGCGGGCACTGCAGACACGCCGACGGACTGCCTCCCTCTCTGGCAAACATGTGCGGGCCGTGCAGGTCGGGCTCCGCCAGCGCAGGCTTGAGAATAAGGCTTAGCGCGCGTGGGGGCCAGGGCGCAAGGAGCGGGCTTGATTCCCACGATTCCCACAAGAACTTTCTCTTTCACAGTTCTTTCAGTCACTTAGCAGAGCTAATTCTCCAGCGTGTTCTTTCCGAAACGTCTGGGAGACAGGAGGAGCCCCTTTCTAAGACAGTGCTGGTGAGAGGAAAGGGAGACGGTCACCTTACAGCGCAAGGAGGGGAGTGGCAGGGCACTCGGCCAGCAGGGGCTACTTAGGAGAGCACAGGGTGGGGCCAGAGTGCAGGCCGGAACCGAGGGGCTCGGCAAGCCACACCGTCCAGTGGCCCACAGGCCCTTCTGACCCACAGTCTGAGGACAGAGTAGACGGGATAGGGAGGTCTGAGAGGAGGGGCCAGGGCAGGGCCAGCCCCTCTGTCGCTGCCCAGCTGCAGGTGCGGCACAGAAGCTGCCCGACATCGCTGGGAAGGGGCATCCCGAGCCCGGCGGGTCGGAATGGAACCATTTCAGGCGCACCGGCCCCTTGAGCCCCTCCGGCGGCGGCAGGGGGCGCACAGTCCCCGTCCTTGGGGAAGCTTACCTGGGACTTGCTGTGCTGGCTGCTGCCACGCCTGGTAGGTGCTGCCCCAGCCCTGGGTCAGAAAGGCCGGAGGGCCGCTGTGGAGGAGAGTCACTCGCTCTAGTGCAGGTCACACCCCTCCTCATCTCTGTCCGCCTCCTGCCCGGCCCCTCTGCCCCAGGCAAGCACAGCCAACCCCCCGCAGCGGCCAGGTGACCACCGCCCCAGTCCCGACTGGGAACCGCACGGACGGAGTGGGAGCGGGTCACCAACCTCACAGGGGTGCTGTGGGGGTTTCCGTTGACTTTAGCAGCAATGTTAGGGAAGCACCCTGAGCTCCTTGGAGGAAAGGTGCTGAAAGTGAGAAAGAGAAAAAAGGGAAAAAAAAGTCAAAGGGCTGAGGACCCAACAATGGAAAGACTTTTGCAAAACCACCCCCCGCCCCCACCCCAGGGTGGTGAGCACCCTTCAGGGACGCTGTCAGTGACCAGAGACTGCCCCCAGGATGGTTCTCAGCCCAGCTCTGGTCGGTGAACTACGCACTGAACAGAGCGACCACAGCGGGGGGCGGGGGGGGGGGAGCGGAGTCCCGCCCGCACCCAGAACTTCATGCTTTCGGCTGGCACTGCCTCGCGGAAGCTGGAAAGAAGGGCCTCTAGGGAGACAGAGAATTCTTCCAGCTGGGACAGACAGGACAGACTCACTTTTGGTGAGGTGCAGCAGGAGGCTGGCTGAAGGGGCTCTGTCCGAAGGCTCCCGGTGCTCCAAGGCTGGTTCCCTGTGGTGGCGCAGAGCGAACGTTCACTAACAGTCAGAGGCCCCTCCGCCCTTTGCCCGGCCCCCCAGGGCAGACCACAGCTCGTGGGGAGACAGAGTCAAGGGAAGATACCCTACGGCACTCGTGCTAGCCTTCCTTCCCCACAGCAGACGTGACTTGCAGAAATGGCTCTGCCCCGTGAGTGACCAATACCACCACACAGCCGATACTGGCACCACATCTGCCCTAGCATGTCACCCTGGGGGTAGGGACCAACCTGCTTGACTCTCCCGTCAATTTAGGCTGGCCCATGGCTCTTTCTGCCATTCTACGTCCCCTTTGAGGTGAGCAGTGGCCAATCTGTCCTCCATCAACACTCCCTTTCTTTATCTGCTTTGAGGTGCCTGAAACTAAAGCCAGAGTCAATGAAAGCTGCCTGCAGGGCTGGCCACCAGGGCAGCGCCAGTGGTCCGCGGGCAGTGCTGGGGGAAGGCTGCCGCCCCCGCTGCTCATCTAACCCTGCAGGGGACACGGCTCTAGAGCCTGAGCTGGTGGCCGTGGTGAGTTCTGCCAGAAGGCTTCCTTCAGGGCACCTGGGCCTGGTACCCCTGGGCACCGACCTTCCCCCTCGGCAAAGTGAGAGGGGGTCCCCTCACGTGACGTGAGGACCGAAAGGCACAGGAAGTACAAGGTTCTGGGGAAAACAGGTACCTTAGACACCCACCAGAAAGTCCAGCTATTAGTAAGCCAGGCGGGGAAAGGGCCTTGTACGTACGCCAACTTTCTCATCTATGAGGTGTCTGGCCACCTCAATCTGCTGAGGAATCCCCCTGATGGTGAATATTCGCAGGTTGGGGTCGGTGTTGGGAGGGGGGTTCCGCTGCAGCTCCACGTGTGCTCCTGACTGCTGGTTTATGCTTTTGATATTCTCACCCCCTGCAGGTAGGACACGAGACAGAAAGGTAAGTGGCAGCGGTGGCGAACCCAAATGTTTTGCAGTGCTCTGCTCCAGAAGACGAGGAACGGGTCTTTTCTGCACCTGCACTCGCCCAGACAACAGAGAAGTACCTTTAATTGACTTTACAAACACTGGGGCTCTCTCATTTGCAAATCCAGACACATGATGGGAAGCTGGCCCTTCTCTCCGAGCCAGGCGGAAGCCACAGATACCAAGTGGCACCTGCCGGTTTCTATCTCAGTGTCCTCTGCAGAGGCCGGGAACCAGGCCCGGGCTGAGGCCCAGGGATTTGCACACAACGGAGCTCAGCCCCAGGAGGCCTGGGCCCCAGCTCCCACGCCAGCCAGTCCAGGGAAGGCACTCCATCCCTCTCCGCTGGAGACAAGCGACCTGATGGCCCCTCCATGGCACAATGGGGGCCCTTCAGCCCCAGCGAGGGCCACTGCTCTGCCGCGCTCCCTCCCTCCACAGGTCAAACAGACAGCCACAAGGCCCAACAAAGCCTGGAGCCCACTCGGGCCTTCAAAATCCCATCCTGTCACTTCTAAAGTCCCTGCCTCCTCTGTGGGGGGGGGGGGCCGGCCTAGACAGAGAGGCAGCCGGAGGATGGGGGGTCACAGAGGCCTGGGTGGAGCTGGGCTAATGAAAATTTAGTTGGACTCTTTGAAAAACCTGTGAGAGAGTCCCAGTCTCTTAATGAAATTTACATAACAAAAGCTCCACCAGTGTAACAATGGTTTGATTCTTCTTTTGAAATTTCACAGAACTTACAGATCTGCTCTGCACAACTAGGGTGGGGGAGCCAGCATGCGAGGAAAACTTTTAGCAGTTTTTACAAAGCTGGAAAAAGATCTGTGGAAAGCCTGGTGCAGGGGGCCAGGGAGCCCCAAATGATCAAAAACAACAACTAAAGGCCAGTGTCTGTGTCACCCCTCCCCGCCAGAGTCAAAACTAACATCACAGGATGTGTGTTATTTTCTTATAACATGTCCACAATCCTTCCATCACTCCAACCTGCCCTCCGCCCCACCGAGGGGAGGCCTTGGGAAAACCCATCCTCTCCGTGGGGCTCTGCAGGGGTCACGTTGCAAAGCTGGAGCCTGGGTCCTGCCATCTTTCCTGCAGGCGATACGAGTGGCCCTCAAACTAAGAGAAGGAACCCGGGGACTGCGGGCATTCGGATGGAGCTTTGCTCAACGTCTGGCCTGCGTGGCATGTGGGTTTAATTTAGGGTGGTTTTAAATTTAAAAGCAAATTAAAAAAAGGACTCAACAGGTGATAAGTCTTGTGTGCATGATTTTCTTCAAGTTCTGTGACAGTTTAAGAAAGTGTCCCTATATGTTCTACCTTATGCAAACACATGTCTCAGGGACAGCATTGACCAATGCAGACAGCCCCAGGTCTGTCACTACTGCCCTTTACTTGTAGGGGCTGAATCTGATCTTTGCACCATGAAAGGGGACCAGCCTTCCTCCTCAGACACAGAGTTTGGGGAGCAGCGGAGAGCGAAGGCTCATTGGAGACCATCCGCTGGCACTGCCCGCCTCCCCGCCGCCCCCACGTGACTGGCGAGCGGAAGCAGGAAGGGCGCGTGTGTCTGAGACGAGGCCCCGCAGGCCCCCCCATCCACTGGGCACGGAGCCCCGCGGACCCGCAGCCCCTCTCCCAAGGCCCCGGGAGCTAACAAGGCAAGGGGGCCCACGAAACTGCGCGGGGCCGGAAGGAGTTAATTTAAGTTTATCTTCTTTCAAAATGAGGTCACCAGCCTGGCACATGGTGGCTGTCTATAGACTCATTCAGGCAGCCTGCTCCATTCTTCCACCTGATGGGGGGCAGAAGTGACCCACCAGTGGCCCCCCTGGCTGGTCGTGAAATCGTAAAGCAATTAATCAAACCTGCTAAAAGGCCTGGCTGACAAGAGCAGGGCTGGCCACACTATCTGTCACTGCTGCTGTATTTATCATGGAAATCCAGCAGGGGCCCAGGGAGGTGCAGCGTCTGTCCCAGGGCCCGGCTGCGGGTGGCTCTCTCCCCTCTCCCTCGCCCCCCTACCCATCCGAGCATCTTTCCCAAGGAGGAGGAGCACCTCATGTCCAGCCCCGGTGGTGGGGGGTGGGTACAGGGAGCCCCCGCCCTCCCACAAAGCTTTTCTGGGCCTCCCCAGGGTGTAGCTAGAGTGCTGGACACAGTGGCAGTGTCCTCTGTGATCATACTTTCCTCTGGGGACCACTCGGGGTGACTTTGTAGAGGATAAGCTAAGAGAGGCTGTCCTGTGAACATCAAGGTGTCCGTGACCATGAGCACTGTCACAGTGAAGACAGCCAGGCTCTGCCAGTGGCTGGAGAAGACACACGTCCAAAGGAAGACCGTGATGGTAAGAACGGGTGTCACAAGGCACGGAACCTACATCTCCCTCTCAACCCATAGATGCCAATGGAGCGGACGCTCGCAGCCACCAGGGTGCGGGGCTGGGTAGTGTCTTACCGACCACAGCGTATGGGCAGCTAATGAGGGCCACCAACACTTACCGGTATGGACACCCTGCCAGAAAATGAAAACACGCCCACATTGTCCCCATGATTTCTGAGAATCTCAAAGATGACACAGATACAGGAGATAAACGTTCTGAAAGAGCATGCGACATGCTGTCCGCAGGCAGGGCCAAATGCAGAGGCTGGGAGGTGACAGATAGGGTCAGGGGTTCCCAGCCCACGCCAGCTCGTGGGGGTGTGCAGCAGTGGCCTCGGTTTGCTGCTGGGGGGACATTCCCAAATCACGTTCTGTGAAGAACCAGCACCCCTACACCCGCAACACACATAGCTGAGAGGTGCCTGGTGATTACAGAAACTGGAGAAACTCTGGCGCGAAGACTATTATTTCCCCAAATACAACACTCAACACCGAGGAGTCTCCTGTCGGTACCAAGGCTGTGCGTGCAGCACAGAGAGAAGGCTGAGTGGCTGCTGGGGGTGGGGGTGGGGGTGGGGAACGGGCCCTGTGAACCACAGATCTGCTCCCAGTAGCCTTTCTTTCTTTTTTAAAAGGTCTTATCTATTTATTTTCAGAGAAAGGGGAAGGGAGGGGGAAAGAGAAGGACAGAAACATCACTGGTTGCCTCTTGCACACCCCCGACCAGGGATCTGGCCCACAACACAGGCATGTGCCCTGACTGGGAATTGAACTGCGACCCTTTGGTTCACAGGCCAGTGCTCAATCCACTGAGGCACACCAGCCAGGGCTCCAGGGTCTCTCTTGGTTTTAAGGCAAGGTCAGCCCAGATGAGCCAGCCCCGACAGCCTGGAAATCGGCCTGCTCCCTTTGCTTGAAGGTGCACACCAGCCATGAACAAGAGCTTGCCCTAGTCTTCTCTAACGTGCCTAGAAACAACTAGCAAGTCAATTTTTATTTCCCTCCACAGGGTGTCTATTACTCATGACAAATGTGTTGAAAAAATAAAAAAACATTTTCACACGTGTTGTGTCAATAAAGACCAACCACCCACACCCAGTAAGGAAAGAAAAGGCCACGACTGTCAGAAAGCAATCTTCCCTTGAGGAAATTATCTTAGCTGCTCCTCTAAGTTCCTGGGAGGCGAGTTAATGACTACTTAGCCGAGGGACAAATATTCAAAGGCAAACATGCAGCCTCTTCAGCAGCCGGCTGCTTCAAGAGGCAGCCGGCTGTCCTCACCGTGCGTTCGCACGCTCCGCCCACGAGGAGACCCGTGCGAAGCAGGCTCCCGCAGGAGGCAGCTGACGCCCCAGGCAGGCGCAGCACACAGCCCTGACCTCGTGCGCTGGAGGCGTGTGGCCTGTCTGCTGTCAGGCAAACAGCCCCAGCAGCTGCGTCTTACCTTTGCCGATGACGAGGCCACACTTGTCTGCTGGCACCGTGTATGTTATCTCCTGGATGCCACCAGGGGCTCCCAGACTCCAGTCCCCACGGCCACGGCCTCGTCCTCTGGCCACAGTGAGGCCTCCAAAGCCATCTCTCTCCTGGGAAAGAAGCATAGCTTAAGCGGAGACTCTTGCCACTGCCACCAGCGCCACTTTTCACCTCCGGGGAGGAGGTCAGGTGACAGGATGTAATCACTGCCACACGCTGGAACCTGAGCATCAGGCCACATTTCAGACTCCGAAGTGCTCTTCAGAAGCGGAAGACGCAAATCACAGGTGCACCCAGGGGGCACGTGTGCGGATAAACGCACGCGGCCACATGAACGGCGCTAACGGTCCCGAGGACAGCAGCCAGAGAGCCCCGCCTCGGGCGGCACCCAGCGTCCTTCCCCTGGAGCCTGCCTTACGGGGCCCTGATCCGCAGGGGCAGGAGCTGGCGCTCTCCTCAGCGGGGAGGCTGCCCTTTCCCGGAGCTGACACACACTGGGCCTCCCGGGAGCCAGATAGTAGCTGCCAGAGAGCCGAGGCCACTTGAAGGGGCACGTGAGGGACAGTGAAGGACCGCTGACCCTCCCCTGACCAGGACACTCTAAGAAACAACTCAGACACTGCTGTGTGAGTCAGAACACCTTGCAGCTTAACCGGCAGCACAAAGGATAAAAGGACTTTAAGGGACACTCAGCTGCCCTACTCCCCAGAAGACGGAGGGAACCAGCCAGGCTGGAGTGCATGGTGCGGGGTGGGGGCTGCCTGCGCCCCGTTCTCACACGGTGCCCCGCACCCGACTCCCGGCAGAGGACGATTCGTTTCACTTGAGGGCAACGAGTCTCATTCCAGGCTTTGTCCCGAGTCCCTCTGGAGCTGCAGCACGGACACCTTTCAAATACGGAGGAAAACCTGGCCGAGCTGAGTGCTGCTCTTGGGGGAGGGAGAGGCTGAGCAGAGGCTCCACATGGGGGGGAACATTTGGCAAAGCCCGCCCCTACAGACTGAGAAAACGGAACGTTCGCCCAGACTCTAAACCAGCAGAAGGTAGAGACAACAGCTGGAAGGCCTTTTCCCTGCACTCCGCAGTTACGGGAGACACATGACAAGCAAACAAGGTAACTTAGGGACTGAGGTTAAAGCAAGCGTGTGTGCACCCACATGAACGCGCGCGTGCGCTCGCGCAGCCAACTTCCTGGGTATGCCTTAGAGTCTCCAGAACCAGACTGCCTCTTAATCATCCCGCAGCCTCTGCAGCTCTGGGCTCCTGAACTCTACTACTAAAAAGGAGGGGAAAGGTTCACTTAGGGGCTCTTCAGAACTTGTGTAACATTAGGGTTTGCCTGAATCCCAAGCCCGTCTTGGGTATTTTGATTCAGCAGATCTGGGCAGGGACACAAATGCGTTCCTCCAGCATGTACTCCCAGGTGACTTAGGCAGTCTGGTGTGAAACCCTGCTGGCTGCTGAGAACACTTGGCCTAGAGAAGTTCAAAGTCTCGACCAAAGTCACACGGCTAACGGCAGAGCTGGGACGACAATTTCCAACCTCCTGTTTCTTTCTTTAGCTCCAATCATTCTCAAATTCCCTCAGTCCCATGTAGCTGGGGGATGGGCCAACCTACCATCAGTTACAGTGGCTCCCCAAGAGACTGGCACAGGGGCAGGAGGAGAGGCTCCCAACAGCAGAGAAGCCCGCTCTCATTCCAGGCAGAGACGTGCACGGGACCCAGTGCTGAGGACAGTGCTATGGCTCTGGGGGACCCTGAGGTGCTTTCTAAAGCTAAGATTAGATTTTGCTTAGAACTTTACATTAAGTACACTCGACTTTGAAACTTGGCGATCCACACCGTTAAATAGTCAGAAAACCTGGACTCTGGGACAATAAAGGCAGAAGGATAATAAACTAGCAGGAAAGAGGCAGATGTAGTGCAGCTACCGGTGTGAACCTGGAGGGAGATAACTGATTAGCGCTGGTTCCCAAAGTGACTGGAGGGGCTGCTCTAGGTGCTGCCCCAGAGCCTGTGTGACACCTGCTACTATAGCCCGTGAGGTATCTGAATCCAAAGCCAGACCCACCTGGGCTGTAAGAATAAGCTCGTTGATGACATGTGCTGCATGCTGACATCGGTCGGGGGGTCCCATGACCTGTGCAGCTCTCTCTGGACTAATACCGTCATCTGTGGAACAAGGCGAGAGGAGGAATTCAGAAAGCCCAACTTAAGAGACACAAAGGTCAATCTGACTTGCAATCAATATTCCTACCAATGCCAAAGGGGTGATAAGAGTGTTAGCAGAGTCAGAGCCCCTTCTGGCCAGGGAAAGGTGCGTGGCTACGTCTTTTTGCGTGGCCCATGCCAGTGCTTATGCAACTGCAGACACTTACAGGAGATAGCATTAAAGAAATAAACGAAACCAAGAACAAACAAAAAAAGAAAAGCCAAGGAAAACAGAGGTGAGCTATGACAGTATCTTCCAAAAATCAGCCCATCATGATGCGTTTCCATCTTTAGAGAAATGAGGAAAATAAAGACACTGTAGATAATTCTGCTTATAAACTAACAATTTAAAGAACTGTTCTTTAGTCTAAAATGTTTGTCTTTTTTTATGATTTTAAGTTATCTTTAATTTATGAAATCAAAAGAACACTATTTTATTTTTTATTCTTTTTAAAAAAATATTATTGATTTTAGAGAAAGGGAGGGAGGGAAAGAGAGAGAGAGACACACAGACAGACAGACAGACACCGATTTGTTGTTCCACTTATTTATGTACTCACTGGCTGCATCCCGTATGTGACCTGACCAGGAATTGAACCCACAACCTTGGCGTATCAGGTCAACACTCTAACCAACTGAGCAACCCGGTCAGGGCAAAATAACAGATTTTTCTACGAAAGTTTTTCCATGGCAAAATTAAAAGCTGGAAAGGCTATGTTGATGTTTCCCAATTTCACTATTCTAAGGGGGAGGGGGAGAGGGAGGCCCTGGACGCCCTGGGCTAGAGCGTTCAGGCACCTAGAGCGTTCAGGCACGGCAAGGGCAACCGGGTTGGGCTGGCAAATGTGAAGAAGGAAATAAGGGTATGGAGGAGGAGCCTAGACTGGTGCAGGAGAGAGCGGGAACGGGGGAGGGAGGGGGAGGGAAAGAGCAGAACACGAAGGGGCTGGCTGCAAAGTCCCTATTTTGTGGAGTGTTCTATAATTACAGGATTTTTGAAAATGATCAACACCAACCTGGTTTGAACTGAATCCTCACACCAGCGTCATTCTGGATCTTTTTGATCATTTCCCCGTTTCTTCCTATTACAATCCCGACGGCAAACCTAGGTACAGACACCTAAGCACAGAGAGACAGAAGCTTGTCAGAATTGCTGGCACAGCCAGTTCTCCTCAATGGGTGTGTGTGTGTGTGTGTGTGCGCGCAAGAGCGAGCGAGCGAGGGAGAGAGACAGAGAGAGAGACAGAGACAGACTTTGAGTTTTATCATAGTGCATTCTTGGAAGTATATAATAAAGCATACTTTTTTTCCTTTTTAGAACAATATTGTGATTAATGATTGCATTTCTGTCTGCTACATGCATCCAGAAAGTCTGACATTTGATCAAAGTAGTTACAAAAATGGAGAGAAGAAAAAACCTTAGAGAGAGAAAGATTACAAATGGCAAATTATCTTCCAAATTCTATGAAATAAGCATAGATATATCATACACATTCATTATACTAGTGGTCCTTTAAAATATTTTTTCATTTTCTCATTGTGGTAAATTATACTTAATATTTTATCATCTTAGCCATTCATAATGATACAATTCAGTGGCACTAATTACACTCACAATATTGTGTAACCCTCCCGGACAGCTATACCCCAAAACCTTTCATCATCCCCAATAAAAACTCTGTATCCATTAAGCGGCAGCCCCTGCTTTCTCCAGCCCCTGGGAACCTCCACTCTATCTTCTGTCTCGCTGGATCTGCCTATTCTAGTTGTAAGTGGAATCACACACTATTTCTCCTCCTGTATCTGGATTATTATATAAGCACAATGTTTGCAAGATCCATCCATATTGTAGCATATATCAAAATTTCATTTTAGCCCTGGCCAGGTAGCTCAGTTGGTTAGAGCACTGTCCCGATACACCAAGGTTGTAGATTCGATCCCCAGTATAAAAGAATCAACCAATAAATGCATAAATAAGTGGAACAACAAGTCAACATTTCTAACAATCAATTTTAAAAAAATTTCTAAAGGACAAATTTTGATCCCATCCCACCTCGCCAATAAACCTGACTTCTAAGTCTGATACAGTCACAACACAGATCACCAAGAAAATTTGGACTTTGCTCTTCAACTGGGCCGCAGGGCAAAAAAGCTTCAAAGCAAAACGTCAAAGCCAGGGGACTGCCCTGACGCCCTAAAAGCAGGCGGCTGCCTCCCCTCGCTATGGCTGACTGTCCCCGTCTGTCCTCATGCCCCTCAGAGAAGCGAGCGTCCTCGCAGGGTTTCATCGCTGAGACAAAAGTTCAAGAGCCTGTTCAAGGTTAGAGAGCCAACGGTGTGTGACCTATGACCTTAAACCTAATCTCATTTGCCTACCATCCTGGAATTCGAGCATACCTCTATACTGCCTCCTCCCGTCCGGGAGGCGAAGTCACCACGCACACCTCGAAAATCACCTTGGTCTTTTTCTCGGATGATCTCTAATACCATTTCTCTTGCTTGCTGCATAAACACAGATAAAAGACATTATGGAAAACAAACAAACAAAAAAGACACGACACCAGCTGAAATTTCAAGATCAAACCCCTTTATGTTGGGCTAAAGACTCAGAAGGCATTCAGCTGCTGGAGAAGACCCTTATTATATCACTGTCGTTATTATTATTATTATTATTATTACTACTACTATATGGGGCCGAGGCAGGCTGCCGGTGGCAGTCGCGTATGTCAGATCTTAAATGGCATGTCTTTTACATTGCCCAAAATGCCCACATAAGGGTCCACCCTCTGGAAAGCCACCGCAGGGTCAGCACATTTGTGCTGGGTCTGAGCTCGGCTACTGTTGCCTAGAGGGGTTTCCAGCACGCCATTTCTTGGTGAGGCTCTGGCGGGGCAGATTCCAGAAAGAAGACATTACCAAGGTGTCCAAGGGAAAAGGCAAACCCTGGCGCCCGAGAGTGACTTCCAGCCTTCGGAGATCCAGTGTCCCAATTACTGACTGGCAGCACTGCCCCCAGACCTGTCTCCAAGGCACACTCAGCGTCCCCTCCGCAAAGGACACACTTACATCAACCCATCCTGCCCACACCAGCCCCCGCCCCACTGGAATCTGCACTAAGCATCAACTGTACATCACAACTCGGGCTGATGTGGGAGCCCAGGCCGTGTCCTGGTTCTGGAAAAACCAAACCACACGAAGACGACCGTCACGCCCACCCCTCAAACAGCAGTTAAAGTCTTAGGGTGCCCAGGGAACTCTGAATGTGGACTGGCTGAGATGATGCAAGATCACTGTTATTTCTCTGGCCTGGTTTTACAGTGGAAAGTCCTTATTCTTAGGATTTAGGAGTCATAATATCTGCTATTTATTCATAAATGGTAAAGTAAAAGAAACAAATGCATGTATGCGATGGCAAGATGACAGGCAGGATAAAGGCACACAGGTATCTGCTGTACTGTCTTCTTGACTTTTCTAGATGTTTGGAGTTTTTCATTATAAAGAGTTGGAGGGGAAAAAAAATCCAAACAACTTACCCAAAATACAATAGCTTCTCCCAAATAAAATATGTGAAACACATTAAAAAATTTATAATTACGTTCCTGCAAATTCATGAAACATCAATGAAATAAGCTCTTTGATTGGGTATTTCTTCCACCAAAGATAAAACCAAAAGTTCCGAGAGAAGGGGGGGTGGGGAAGGGCTGTGGGGAGGCAGGCCCTCCAATGCCTTCCAGAGAGTTCCCTGATATCACAGCTGTGCAATCCACAGGCCAGACTGGATGAGCCAAGTGAGGACAGATGAGATGCCATCTGATTTTTAAAAGCCCCCCTGTTCAAAGAGGTTAGGAACTCCAGGGAGGAAGGCACTTGGGGAGCCCTGGCCTGCAGGCGGGGAGTGGGGGGCTGCTTCATGGACAGGGCCTAAGGGAAGAAGCCATTTTAATCACTGGCCCTCAATCCTGTTTTGAAACCATTCTTTTATGTACATGCCTTGAAAAACAGCAATGACATCAACTAGAGTTCAGCTGAATGACAGTGGTAATTAAGAATTGGGGGAAATATTTTGCCAGAGGCTGGTAACCTCCACTTTATCAAAGCCCCAAAGCTCCTACAGAGGAACAGCTGTTGCTGATGGATTGACTCACCAAGAAGCATCACCCTGGGGCCACCCTAAATGCAGCGATGGCAAGACAGGCCGCGGGGAGGGCAGAAAAAAGTGGTCGGATTTCACGGGTACAGACACACACTACCCCACAGCCCACACATGCTCCTGCTAACAGCAAGAGCTGCAGCATGGGACCACCCCAGGCAACGTAAGACTGAGCCCCTCACTGCTTTCAGCCATGATGGCCAGGAGCTCGGGACACAGGACACTTGCTAGGAGGGCACACATGTCTGGTGGTATGCTGGTCGGCACTTCGGCCTACCTCCCGCCCCAGCTGCAGAGCTTGCAAAAAGGGGCCGAGAGCATGAAAGAGCGAGAGCATACACGAGAGAGAGCAGGAACAAGCAACTAAAAGCCAACGGAGCCTACATCTGGGCTGACCACAGGTAACGAGTCAGAAACTGCATCTGCTCAGCGCTTTGCCATCCGACAAAACCTGCATTTACAGGAATGTTCCGAATACAGTGCCTGTGACAGTAACCACCGCTCTCGTGTGGCTCCTGAGCACTTGAAATGTGCCCACTGTGAATGAGGAACTCTACTTCTCCTTAACTTGAAATAAATAGTCACAGGTGGCCAGCGGCTCTGACGCCGGGCAACACAGCCCTAGATTCATCGTCAAACGCAGTTTGGGAGAACAGATAACCTTAGTTGCAGGAACATCCGGTTTCGTAACTTCATGAACGATGTAAAGCTCCATGAATTACTACCAAGCGAGACCCACGCCCAGGAGCCGCCCCACCCAGCCTCTCCCCTACCTGCACTTTAAATGGGTCCCCCGTCATGCGAAGAGGTTTGTCTGCTCCTGTTGGCAGCGGGCCATCCTGGATCATGACCATTTTCACCCCCGTCCGCTCCTGTGGAGGCACGTGCAAAGGTACAGCCCTCGGCGCCATCCACGGAGGAGCACGCGGTAGGGCGCAAGACGCCGCCCAGGGCCAGCCCCGTCCACCCGCCACGAGGCACGGCCCTCCGCCCTGGCCCAGGAAGCTGGCACCTGAGAATGCTGATGTGCAGGCCGTGCTGGGGATCCCCTGATGGGACGGAGGAGCCACTTCCCTGGCACTCCTCTCCTCCAGCCCCCAGCACACCTACGTGTGCTCTTAAATGACGCCTTTTTCTGCATTGCTGGGTGCCCACCTGGCGGAGCCCTCGCCGTAACAGCGCCCAGTCAGAGCCTGCGCTCGGTTCCGCGAGGCAGGGCTACTGCCCCCAGGTGAGGAGGGCTTGCCCCCAAGCTATCCAGAGTTCGGGTGGAGGGGGGGGCAATGTTTAAATTCTGGAAGTCCAAACCCTGGACTCTTCAAGCCCACCCTGGCGTGCCGCCCCAGTCTGATGACTGGGCTAGGAGAGGGCACACCGGCGCGTTGCAGCCCCTGGCCTGTAGCCTCCGAAGCCCCAAAGCTCTGAAATAGGTTTGTTCCTAACTAACCTGGCAGCAAAACTAACCGGGATTCGTGTAAGCATGTTTCTAGTCACTCTCGCTGACTGTGACTAGTGCTGTGTTTAGCCATGGGTATGTGCCTTTGATTACAGGGTGCAGCCCCAGCCCTTGCTGGGGGCATTCAATTCTGCGACACGTTTGGTCCCACGCATCTCAGGGGAGGGATCCTGGAGCTAACAGCAGCTAATGTTCATGGAGCACTGGCTCAGTCCCAGGCTCAGCGCGAAGGGTCTTATTTAAATACACAACCATGGGTGTTACTTCGGCTTTGTTCCAAGCGAGGCTGGCTCGTCCCTGCTCCACGGGAAGAGGCCCTGGGCCCTGTGGGGCACGCACAAACGCCTCTGGCCCACGCCCCTAGGGGGTGGGGGGAGGGCTGCGGGCACAGTATTTTTATCCGGGACGTTGTCATCTGACAGTAACAGACCCTCCCTGACGCGCTGGCTGCTACAGTTCAGGGGGACCCCAGGACTAGCACACCTGGTCTGGCTACAGTGAACGCCCATGGACCCACGGGGGCAGGGGATCTGAGGGGAGAACTGGCCTGTGGGAGGCACAGCTGGGTCAATCGGGGTGGGGGGCGGGATAGTCCGAGCTATGACAAGACCCCCACCCCGCCCCCGGCTGGGAGGAAGATGAGGATCTCTGCCGAGGCCCACGCACCTGTAGCTGCTTGATGGTCTCCCCTCCTTTGCCGATGACCAGCCCCACTTTGGACGCAGGGATGAGGACCTCCTGGACGGTGCTGCTGCCGTCCATGTCATTGTGGAAGCCAGGTCCATTCCGACAGCGGTCCACGATCTGCCCCAGGAGCCGTTTGGCTAGTCTTTGGGAGGGAAAAGAGCCACAAGGACGCTGGCGTTAAATGACCGCCTCTGGCGCCCACGAAGGGGAACAGCCCCCGGGGGAAACGGAGGAATCAGGACAGCCCTCCATCCAGCGCCAGCTCTGCTCCAACCTGGGGGGGGGGGCGCTCTGCCATCGGCCACGCTACGGGTCTGGAATTTAAAAGCAACGCACACAACACCAACACCGCGACATGGCCCCCCGTCAAGTCGCCCTCTGCCTGTGCATGGGTCTCGTATACACTGCACAAACACGTCTCTTCTATCAGAAAGTCAGTGGCTCTGGTGGCAGAGACCACCTCTGCACCCTCTGCATCTCGCTGTCCCCAATCCGGAGCATACACCCGACAGACACGTGTTAAGTAGGAGCGGGAGAGAGAGCGTGAGCGCGATGAGAAAGATGGGAGGAAAGAAAGCAAGGGTTAGTCGTCGCCATTTGAACTCCCAAGCTCCAAATTTCATCGCCATAACCCACTACACTGCTCTACGACTTCTGAGCTAAGGCTGCCAGTTCGAATCACCAGGTTGGTTTCAAGGGGCAGAAAAAGGAGGTGGCAGTGCCCTGGCGCAGCCCTGCCGTCATGCACGCCTGCTCCGTGCCGTCCGCGTCGGATCTGCAGGACCCCGCCTTCACAGGCGATGCTGCTTTGGGCTGGTTTCTCTGGAGGCGGAGCAGGAAAGCTACAATGCTGAAACAGTGCGACCCAGCCTAGGAGGTCAGCTGTCAGGCCAGTTTCCTTTTCTGCACCAGAATCTCCCCCCGCTGCCATCTGCATTGTTTATTCTTCAAGTCACCTCGTACAATCTCTTTGGTTCCTCTAATAGGAAAGGATTCAGCTACTAAACAGGCTGGCTGTACTGTGCACCGAAGAAAGCAAAATTGTTTCTTCTCAAAGTTATAATCCCGAGGCCTCCACTGCTTGGGGAGAACAGGAAGCGGGAACAGAAGGGTGGGAAGAAAGAAGAAAAAGGCAGGAAATAGATGTTGCCCTTTGTGGCCTTGAGCCTTTGTACACAGAAGCAGCCTCATGTATCTTCTCAGTTACAGCAGCTTTTTAGTATTTTGCTTGTGTACTAGATTAACCTGTGATGGGAGAAAAATGCCTTGCCTCCAGCAAAACCATCTCGCTTGCCCTGTAACGCACACCTGCCAGAGTTATTTATTCTGGTTCACTGCTTGCAATGTTACAGCAAAACAAGGGAATGGGAACTCATCTAGACTCACTGAGAAATGGAAACAATAAAAGAGCCCTACCTATTGAGCCAGACATAATCTCAGCACCCCACCCCCAAACGCAACCCGCTCAGCAGGCTGGCGGAGGAAAGGGAGCAGGGGCCGAGTGAGCGCAGCCCCTTCCCCAGGAGGCTCCTGGACCGCTGAGGTCCACACCCGATACGAGGCCCTGAGCATGTGTGTGCCCGGCAGGGAGGGAACACTACTATTCGGGCTGTCCCACGGGCCCCCAAAGTCAAACCCCGCCCCGGCTGGTCCCTATGGCCCTCGGAGTGTAGCAACGGCCAGCAAGAGTCCATTCCATTTGGCTCACAAAGTATCAGAAGGGCAATGGGATCACCCCCAGGCAAAGGACCTGGTACCAGGACTCTCAATGGTTTGCAAAGAGAGAGGCTCGCTAATCCAGCCCGCTCAGGGAAGGGAGGTTTTAATGAGGACGAGGCAGGGTGGTAAGGGCACTCAGGTGGGTGGGGTGACCCTGCCCTCCTTAGGGCCTGGTTCGTGGAGCAGGTGTTACGGCAGCTGTGAGGAATTCTGTGGGGTTTTTAAGAAAGGAGATGCTGTGTGTGTCTGAGATACAGACACTCCCCTGATGTGGCAGCCATCTAGACCCTTCTCTGCAGGAGCACCTGCTTGTGGGCTAGACTGAAGCAGAGACCGACAGTGTCAATAACAGTTTGCCCTTCCGTTTCTCCCCACTTGGGGAAAGGAGGAAGAAGAGTGAAAGGAAAAAGTAAATAAAACAAACTTACTCAATACTTTCTGGGGTTCCGGTAAGTACACAGGGCCTCTCTGGAATCCCAGAACTCTCTATAAGAAGAATTAAGAAGATGAAGTGTGTCGGTGGGCATCAGGCAACCTCGCCCCCGGCCTCCATGTGAGGCGCTCTCTCTGGGCTGGTGCCTACTCTGGCCCCACAGAAGCCCAGGACCCAGAAAAAGACTGTTTGCTTCCGCTTGTGGAGACAGTATTGAGCTGGCAGCTCCACCCTAAGGGTCTCAAAGCAGAAACGAGTCCCTGGGGGGAGGCAGGAGATCGCAGCAGAGGTTTGTGAGTGGGTCCTAATCACCAGTTCTGGCTGGTAGATGCTCGAGTCACTCAGTTAACCCACTATTCCTCAGTTTCTCCACCTGCAGAGTAGCTTCCTGGTCACCTGTTTGCACACAGCTCTGAGACACACTAGTGAGAAATGTCAGGGCACGCACGTTGCGGCTATCACCGGTTACTGCATGAGTGTCCCCAGAGATCAGTGGCATTTATGTGGAACTGGTTCCGGACCATTTGATGAGGACAGTCTTACTTTCTAATACCACACATGACCCTTTACTTTGTTCCTAAAAACACTGCCTCTTAAAATTCTCAAAAAAGAAAGAGAATAGCTAACAGCAGTTACTGCTTTCAGGATACTATAATAAGTTATCTTTTAAAATGACAAACATTTCACTAGTAAATGTTCTTCAACCCTCCTCCTCCACTATAGAAAGAAGTCAAACTAAATTAGACGATAAAACTATAAATAAAGTGTAAACTCTTCCTCCTTGGTCTGTCTCTCTCCACACTGCACAGTCAAAATGGAGCCGGCTGGGAAAGGCCCTGAGCTGTGTTTAACACGTGCCAATTCAGCCAGAGCCCCCAAGCCAGCCTCTTTCCACCACGGGCAGGGATGCCCTGACCCAGGGGCACTGGCAAGCAATCCCCCCAGGAGTAGCCCCAAGGCCACATGACTCCTAGTGGTCTACGTGTGGCATAACATTCTGGTGCAGAAAACAGAAGCCCTAGGGTGCAGGTGTGTGGGAGGGCCGCGCCGAGCCACAGAGCCGTGGAGGCCTCCCCACAGGGCCAGAGTGTGGCCTCGTCGGAGCCCAGGTCTGCTCTGCTTCCCATCTAGGAGTCCAGCTCCAAAAATGCAAGACAAACAGCAGTCATACATACTTACCCACGTTTCTACACTTCTAGCAACAAGCAAAGTACTGAATCTGGAAAACTTTGCAAAATACTGATTTCTACCAAACTAAGACCTATGAAAAAAGAAGCTCTTACCTGAAGCAATCTGAATTTTGCAACCAGATTCTGCTTGAATCCGTGAAATCTGCTCACCTCCCCTGCCAATAACTGAAACAAATTGAACAGGGTCAGAGCGGGCCCCCCAGTCTACATTTAACCATGCACGGGACACTTCATTCCACAAACAGCCACACGGCTTGGAGCGCGACAGGCCGGGCTGGCCGCAGCAGGCCACAGGAGCCGTGCGTGGGGTACAGCGGACGGCGGGCACCCGCCTGCAGCGGGAAAGGGCGTGGATGGCCTCGGCCCGGACAGCGCCTGCTGGGCTCCGAGACTCTGGAGAGCAGTGTGCCAAAGCGACCCCCACAGGTGACACTCGGACGGAGAGAGAGTGCAAGGAAAAGGACAGACAGGGAACAGGGGCAGAGTGCAACACGCGGGTACTTACTAAAGCCGACCATTTTATCAGGCACTTTGAATTCTTCTGTTATTACTGCCCTAAAAACAAAGAACATTGGGAAAAAGATACAGAAGAATTCTGCAGCCATTTTAGGTTCCCCAAATTTCCCATAGTGGCCATGCTGGAAGATAAAGGCTTAAAAGAAATCTTGCCGACTTGGCCAACAAGCCCGTAACCATCTGCAAAGAACATCGTCTAATGGGCTTTTCGGTCAATCACTCCTTGGAATGATCCACGCCTCCGTCACCTTGTGTCAGAGGAAGGGTTCCATTAAAACCAGAGACCCCTCTCACAACTGTCTTTTCTTCATACAGCACAGATGCCCAGGAGTCTGGCTAAGCACTGACGGCCCCTTAGGGGCCTTCTGGGGGCATGGGGGGATTTAGGCTTCTTCCTAGGGTCCTCTCTACATGCAGAGATACTTGACTTTCCTTCAGTAACCCCCTCTGTCTTGCTTTCTGGCCTCCTCCTGATTTTCAGGGTGCAATGTCCCCAGTGGAGCCAGCCCCTGGGAGGCCTGATCAGTGCTGACCGGGACGGAATCCTGACCTCAGCTACCCTGCAGGGCACTTCTGCTAACGGCTCTCCCTTCCAGGACGGGCTTTTTTCCTTTCTTTCTTTTAAACAACCCCTGCGCTGGCTCTCTCACCCACACCTTCGGATCTGCCACATAGCGGGTCGTGGACGATATCCAATTTGCCCAATGCTCCAGGAAGCAATTAAATCTAAACGCTTATCTTTGGAGAAAGCTAAATGCAAGCAGTTTTTTTTTTAAAGGCAAGGATTTTTAAACATCTCTTGCACGGCTGGGTTTTTACCCATCACGGAAGGCACCGAGTGAAGTGCACGTTTTTAGGGAAAAGTGTAGCACTTAGAGGAAGCGTAGCAGCATAAACAGCACTTGCCACCGATCGCTGTGACGAGAGCAAACCGTCTTCTCCTGGTGGAGTTTACGGCCTCAGGTTTATGACCTGTGCCGGGGGATTCTCTCTGCCTCTTGGGACCTTCGGTTTCCTCCGAAATCAGGCAAGTCTGGGCCCCCTCGCCAGTGACCCCGCAGATGGGGATGCCAAGCCGCGGCCGCCCTAACACGCGCTGCAGCAGGTGCGGGCGCTGCGGGGCTGCTCCCTGACCGTGGGGAAGGGCGGCGGCGCTCCTGCCCGTGCAGGTACGAGGAGGCCGCCTGCGTGTGCTGCTCAGGCTGTTGCAGACACTGCTGCTGGGGATTTCACTAGAAGGTCAACACTATCACAACAGAAAATGTCACAAAACGCAGGCAGCTCCTCAGCGCTCGGGGACAGCTGAAGCAGACTCTCCTTGAGGAGGGAACACATTAAGAAGAGCTGCTTTGGGCCTCCAGCAAGAACAAAGCTCTGTATCAACGCCAGGCTGAAACGTGTCTAATGCACACGGTCTAGGGAAGGAAAACCCTGACTGATGATGGCTTACAGAAAAGCTGCCTAATTCAAATTTTAATTCATTAAAAACAAAGCAAATAAGGAAGTAACAAAAAAACCAGGACAAATCTTTTGATTAACTGATGCCTGGTGATTTCTAGAAACTCCCAAACATTTGTGTAGCATATAGGAGAACATAACTGTATCACTGCTGGTGAAGGTTAAGGATAACATGTTACAGCAATGGATACAAATCACACAATTTCACCCCTGAGAAGGAGAAGCTGAAGCAGTTTCCTGTACATTTCATCCTTTGTAAAAGGTAACAGTGTGACCACAAATACCCTGTGCCTTAAGACAGAGTGGTCTTTTTAAATCCCAGAGGTCTTTGTATCTTTCTAATCCACAATGTGTAAGGGAAGGCAGTGAGGGGAAACTGAGGCAAGGAAATCAACTGGGCGCTTATCTGAGGTTCTCTGGCAAGTCCCTATCACTATGACAGGGGTGGGGACCCAGGTTCCTGGTTTCCCAGGTTCACAATTCCTTGAGGACAAAAGATGTCTTTTTCTCAAGAGATTAAGAATTCATAAAACATTGGGAAAACCATCAGGACAGGATGGAATATTTCATTCTCCCATTTTAAATTAAATGTAAGTGGGGAGGAGGAGTAGGTCCAACATGCTCAAAGTCTTTTAAGTTTACATACACTAATGGCTGATTTTTTAAAACCCTGTGTTAGTTTATCCTTTGAGTTTATACTGGCTTGGAAAGGGCTACAAAAAACTTGCGTCTTAAATCTAGCTGATGGTTTTTCACACTCTCAACCTCTGACTTTCTAACACTCTAGTACAGATGGTGGATCAATAAACAATTAGAAATGATCAATAAATAATAAAACATAACCCACTGCTTACCTTTGATGTACCAAGGCCCCTAACTGGTTACCTACTGTGGCAAAGAGAAAGAGAAAAGAAAAAAATCAAAGCATTAGCACGGATAAACTAACTTCATCCTTACACAAGTTCTTAACCATTTCAAGAGGAAAAAAAGAAAGGCAGAAAAAAGCAAACAGTAATTTAGGCTCGGTGGCTGAAGTGAATGCGCTATAAGATGAGAAACAGGAGGGGACGTCTTCAGGAACACAGTCTCTAGCCCAGTGTCCAGCTGAACACAGGGTAGGAAATTGATCTGTGTGTCCACACGCTGAGGAGCCTGGGAGGAAACCCTGCCACCTCAATCCCTCTCGCCTCTCACCTCCCTCCTGCTCCGGGCCCACACGCAGTGCAAGGACACCAAGGGTTCCTTCTCTCTCTCTGGAAGACCGGGGAGAAGCTCCTCGCTGGGGGCACGGGTGGGGTTGCTCTACAGCAGCGCACTCACTGAGACCACACCCATATGCTCCTGCCACAGGGGCGGGGGCGGGGATCCCTATTCTCCCAACCCCTCCAGCAGCATGAAGTTCAGGGAGAGGATCTGGCCTGCCCTCCTTGGGCCTCATCCGGACCCACTGTCGCAGTCTGTAGGCCATGTAAGCCGTAAGGAGCTAAGGATGAGCAACTGCCTTTCACGGCCATTTCAGAGAGACAACAGTGCCTAACAGCCTCTTCTAACGAAAACCAGCTCTGTGCCCACGGCCCCACAGAGCCCCTTTGGCTCCGCTGTGTGTTCCAGTTTCCCTCGTTCGGTTATGACACACGTGTTCCTTCACTGCCATCAGCCGAAAGGGTCCTGTGGGGCTTCTCTTCTGGCAAATGCCGCCCAGGAGACACACCGTCAGCAGACAATGAAAAGTCTAAATCCTAAACGCATTATGAGAAACTGAACAAATCTCATGACATGCCAACGAGAGCATTCAAAAATGACTCTGGGGAAAGTTATAAGCAGGACTGACAGGAGACAAGTGGGAAGGATCAATGACATCAACCTTGGAACAGAGTGACACAACTTGACATCTGAAATACAGGACTCCAACTGCTCTTCTTTCTGCTTAAACTTAACCCTGTCTTTTTCTAATTGGGCAGGAACTGGTCATAAAAAGACGACAGAAAGAAGGCGGATACTGCTGTGTGAAAAGGAGACGAAAGCACCTCGAGAAGCAACGCCAGCAAAGAGCAAACGAAACTCCCGAGTCGCCGCCGCACCCTTCTGGGTCGACAGCACGACGATGGTCTGCGGCCAAAACAGCGGCATTACGCACTGTTAGCCTGCTTATCTCACGGGTGAGAGGGCTGGTTCTCGTGAGCTCTAAATGCTTCTTTTTGCACTTCCAGCTTGAATGTGACAAACGCTCTCGACTGGGACAGGCAGCGTTCACGACTCCCACTCTCCACGTGGACCCTGGACACTGACCAGCGTAGGAAGGCAATCCCTGTCACCAGTCAGCCCCCGGACTGCCGCCCCCAAGGCCGTGGGTATGAAGGAGAACAGTCCAGACAGAGTGCCCTCGAGTTTGGTCAGCTGTCCCCTACTGAGGTCAGCTTCCACGCTGTCCGAATTCTTCTCTTAGGGGTAAAGGATCCACTGAAGACAGAGGAATGAAAATGCCTTGGAACGAGAAGACAGAGAAGCGGTGCCTGCTCCCCAAAGGAGGTACCGTGGCCAGCCCTTGGCTCCTGGCCCACTGGGCTGTGTGCTAAGACTTGACAAAAAGCCGATAACTGTCAGCTATTTCAGACAGAAAAGCCACAGAAACAGAGTAAAGGGCACCGTAAAGAACTTCATGAGATTCTGGAGAACAGTCACAAGGGTCCTAGTCAAAAGCCACTTGAAATGTTGTGCTCATCACAGAAAATTCCTTTTTGTTGGCAAAGTACGTGTCACAGGGGCCACGCACGCAGTGTCATTTCTGACGGCCAACTGCTCTGCTGACGAGTGGAGGAGCTTACAAACTGGGAATAAAAGCACACACACCATCACCCCACAAGCAGATGGGCTGCTGAGAGCCATGCAAGAGGGAAGAAAGCAGTTCAGAGCCAGCCCCAATTCCGACTTGGTGGGGACCCCTAGGACAAGCGCTCTCCGTCCTCCATGCCAGTGCCACAGTCCACGGCTGAAAGGCCCAATTTAAAGTTTCATTCCCTTTGGAAACATTCCCACTTGGTGCCTAAACACGAAGATCAGCAGTCAGGCAAGGGGCGCTGGGCACTCTCACAGCGAACCTATAATGTCCAACTCCACAGATGGGGGTGGGGGCGGGGGCTCTGCTGAGTCTTCATGGAGAAGGGGGTCAAATGACAGAGGCACATGGGGACACCATCGAGCTCAATTTCATGGGAACTACCATCACTTTACTGCAAAAAAGAAAAAAAGTGCTGAAAAAAATCAGTCCTCTTCCCCCTAATGGTACCTTCGCTCAGCTCTAGCACACGCGCGTACACACACGCAGGCGCAGTTCTCATTTACCTTGCACACTGTACAACGGGAAGCCCCCGGGCTACATAAAAACGAGCTTTCCGTGGAAAACATTCACACTGTGACATGAGAAAGTCTTTCTGAAGAGTACTACTCTGCCAATTTCAATAATGATTTTTGGAAAGAAAAAAAAATAGGGCAGCTAGATCCATTTTTATCCATTAGTGGGGAGAAAGTCTTCCTTTTTCTTCCCCCAAAAGAGATACTAATGAAGTATCACTGGGGAGCATACCCGACTTTATAATATGCATCACCTGTAAAAGTTACCCCTAAACCCCCTCAGAAAGCCCCAGGAACAAAAGCGCCTGCGCACTCTGACGGTGCACAGACCAGGGGCGGGCGGGCGGGTTGCCAGCCGGAGGGGAAACTGCGGCAGAGACATAAACAAGGCAGACCTCCCTCTTCAGGTTTTGAAAACGGTCCTCTGGCCCCGGCTGGGGTTCCAGTACGCTCTGACTCTGATCACGGCCGCCGAGCCCCGGCAGGGCCAGCCCCGCTCGCAGTTAGCTGCAGCCATTTCTGCAGTTCTCCGAGGGTTTCGGGAGCTTTTCTCCCACGGCAATACAAAGGCTTTCTGTGTTCTAGGCGGTAACTCTTGCCCCACGGCCACAACACACTGATGCGCCGAGTTCAGCTGAAAGTCCCTAGACAAGTAATCTGTTACGAATGCTGCATATTAATATTTTTTAAAAGTGAGAGTAAATTCAAGTTTATCAGCATAACGTCATCCTCACTTGCAGTCTTGTGGGGGCAAAGACCACCACCGCTGGCTTCACAAGGTGCCTGTCTAGGTGTCTCACCTGCATGAAGCCACCAAGTCCTTCAAGAGCCGCAGGGGGCAGGTGCTGTTACTACAGCCCCATTTCACCCACGAGCAAGGTGCACTCACACCCCAGCCAGCCCTCCGAGCAGGGCTCGCCTGCGCCCATGTGCACTCAGGGGCTGGGCACTGTGCCAGATCTGGGGGCGAAATGGTGAGCTGGGTCCCTGCTGCCCTCGAGAAGCTCAGACTCTAGCCGGGAAAGCAGAAAGCTCCATGAGGAGTGGAATCCTAACCCAGTCTCCAGGGACGTGGAGGTGCTGGGAACCCTACCTGCACTCCTCCCCGGTTCGGTATCGAGGGTCCGACCCGAAGACCTCTGGAGTACACGTGAGAGGAAGGATATGTCCACGGTACTGATTTATAACACTGTCTATGCCTATTTTCATTTAGTCCAGTGGCTGGGAAATTAATTTAGGGGTTCATGGCCAGCTTTATTAAAAAATGAAATATAAGTCCTGGCTGGTGTGGCTCAGAGCACTGAGCATCAGCCTGCAAACCAAAAGATCACGGGTTCGATTTCCTAGTCAGGGCACATGCCTGGGTTGCAGGCCAGGCCACCAGCTGGGGGCGAGGCAACTGATCGACTGATGTCTGTCACACATTCATATTCTTCTCTCTCCCCTTCTCCCTCCCCTTCCACTCTCTCTAAAAGTAAATAAAATCTTAAAAAAAAATGAAATAGAAAATGTATCATATATAGTAATATGCATATAACATAAAGCTTTTATTTCAGTTTTATGTGTCTTAATATGTTTAGTAACTAGTTCTGATGGAAATATGAACCATTTCTCATATGGTAAGTAGTATTTCAAAAGTCTGAAGCCCTGGCTGGTGTGGTCAATGGATTGAGTGTCGGCCTATGAACTGAAAGGTTGCTGGTTTGATTCCCGGTTGGGGCACATGCCTGGGTTGAAGGCTGGGTCCCCAGTTGGGGGTATGCAAGAGACAACCAGTTGATGTTTCCTTCACACATCAATGCTTCTCTCCCTCTCTTTCCTCTCTCTGAAAAAATAAATCAATAAAATCTTTTTTAAAAAGTTTGAATTATAACTTGTTATAATCCTGATGATAATCCCATGAAGCAGGTATCGTCTCCATGTTATAGATAAGGAAACAGAGGCTCAGAGGGCAATATACCCAAAGTCACACAATTAACTGGCAGAGCTAGAATTCAAACCCTCACCTACCAGACTTTGGAATCCACATTTTCAGGCATACACTATTATGGCCAGGAGACGGACACCCAGGTTCAAAGTCTTCCTTCTGGCACTTACCTGGCAGCTGTCCTTGGCCGGATGATTTCTCAGCATGGGTTCCTCGGCGGCACAGTGAGGAGTTTAGATGCCGAAGCTTCTTCCGGCAGCAATGTACTCTAATCCTATACAGGGCCCGCCGCTCCATCCCTAAACCTGGGCAGCCACTAGTCTAGTCTCCATTCCAAAATGTTCTATAAATGCACTCATTCCACACGCAACCACTGGGGTTGGACTGGCATTTTCCACTTAGCACAACTCCCTGTAAAAGACTCAGCCAGGCTGTATGCAGCAGCAGCCTGTTCCTTTTCCACTGCTGAGTGGTGGTCCACGGTGCGGCCAGGCCGAACTACTAAGCATCACCTGTTGAAGAACACCTGGTCTATTTGCAATCTGGGGTTATCATGAATAAAGCTCTTACGAAGACTTGTGCAAAGGCTTTGTGTGAATACAAGATTTCTTTTTGTGGGAATAAATGGCCAGAAGTGGAACTGTGGGCTGAGGGTTATGTGCATGTATAGTTTTGTAAGTTTTCCAGAGAGGCTGTACCGGCAGGTGTGTTTTTAAAAGCTTGTCAGGTGATGCTGACATCCAGCCAGGATAGAGAGCCACTTGCAGTCACAAATATTCTAAAAGGATTAAAATTTTTTTTTTAATTTATTAACTGAGAGAGAGAGAGAGAGGGACAGGGAGAGAGAGAGAGAGAGCTCGCGCGCGCACGCGAGCCAGAGAGAAACACTGATTTGTTATTCCACTCATTTATGCATTCATTGGTGATTCTTGCCCTGACTAGGGACTGAACCTGTAACCTTGGTGTACGGAGACAACACTCTAACCAACTTAGCCACCTGGCCAGGGCTCTAAAAGAATTTTGAAAAAACTATGAACCCCCTTTAATCTGACATCTAAAATTTCCCCTAGGTACAAGCTGCAAACAATATCGCAGGTGTGGCCTCAGGGCTTCAGCTACAGCTGCACTGATGCCGCAGGGCCAGCCCACTCATTTTTGTGGGAAATGTCTACTATTTCACTTAGTTGCCTGTCAATTGTCAGACCAACCAGTCAGATCGTACTTTGCCGAGAAAAAAACCTCACTTCCTTTTCCAACTCACAGGTGTTAACATGCACCCACATGCCTACCACTCGCTTCTAAATTATGACACTAAAATGGAGGTCGGATGGGGGAGAAGGTGATGGCAGGAGCCTTTGCCATGAGTTGCTACCTGGACAAAGTCAAAATCAGATCCTGTCCCTACAGTACTTCCTACTGAGGCTCTCATTTGCTGAGGCCTTGGGATTCCCCACCCGAATTCTGGACTGCCGCCCGAGGTGTCAGAGCTGAATTCTGCACTGCCCCCTGAGATGCCAAGAGCTGAATTCTGCACTGCCCTCCGAGGTGTCGGAGGGTTTTACCAGCCCCGGAGACACATCGCGTGAAAAGGCAGGGAAGGGGAAGGGCACGATGCCCACGGCACACGCTCGAGGCTCAGAGAGGTCCGCGTTAGGGGAGTGGGTGCACAGAAGTGAAGAGCCAGAAAGGGTTGCTTTAGACCTGCCCATGCCCACCAAACCCCTGGTAGGTCTTCCTTCACCCCAGTGGGAAGACAGCTGCTTGGCCGTGTCCCTGATTTGCTTTACCTACTTGGTAAAAGGCCAATCCTCCCACTCCCTCCAACTCTCAGGAACTGAGTTGCAGCCCTGGCCCTCCGTCCCTGTAGCCCCATCAGTATCCCCTGTTCAAGGACAGCACATGGGCCCCTCTGAGACTGATTCTGTTCTCCTGCCCAAGCAGAGGCTCCGGAGCGGACGGGCTGCTGCCTGGGCAGAGCCATGCCCACCGGAAGCAGGAAGCCTGGCTCTCGCCACCACCCGGCACGGGTTCCTCTTGCCCCTCCGCCCTCTCTGAAAGTTTGGAGTTCTAAAAAGTCTTTCTTCCTCACTCTTTTTTTTTCCTCTCGTCTTTGCCCTATGCTACACGGGCTGAAACAGTACTTGGAAAGGACCAGAGAAATATTCTATTCCAATTTTCCTGTACATAATTCATTTGATAGTATGCCCAATAATTCTTCTCCCTTCGCCCCACAGAAACATCATTCGGATACAATCAGAAGGTGAGGTAGTATCTAAAAAGATACTGCATCGATGTCAAAGGTAAGTCTGGTAGAAAAGGCAAGCATGTTTTCAAAGTCACTTGTGTACCCCTTCCCCCAAGCAATGGCAGAAACAGTATATACTCACCGAAGTTCTGGTTTGGTACCTCCTCTTACACGGAGGGCAGAGGGACAGTGAGGTCTGTCTGACTCAACTCAAGAGCCCAAGGGGCCATAACTACCAAAACTCCGCCGGGGCGGAGAACTGGAGAGGACGCTCTCACCGTTCCGGGCGCGAAGGGGACCGGGGAAGGCCGACTCTGCTGCCTGTCAGCCACCCCTGGGCTAAGCTTTAGAAATCAATCACTCTCTCAGGCGGTCGAGGAGATCAGGGAGTGGGACCTGAGACAGGGAGATTTGTTCAAGGAAAGTGGGGGCAGGGGGGCGGGGACGGGACCCTTTACACGCCTCCCTAACTGAAGATTAAGAAAGCGTTTGAGTGAGTCCTCTGACAAGGTTGGTTGGAGATCGGAGTTGGCAAACAGCCCAAGGGCAGCCACCTATTCTGTAAACAGGGAGTTACTGGAACACGGCCTCGCTCATTCGTTCTCCTGGGTCCGTGGCGGCTCTCAGCTCCAATGGCACAGCTGGGTAGGTGGCACGGACCGTAAGACCTGAAGGCCTAAAATATTTACTAGATGGTCCTTTAAGAAGATGCTTGCCAACGCCTGATTCAGAGTAACTTGAAATTCACAGTTCTAATCCACTTGGCTAATGCTATTCTCTTAAATTTGAAGCTTACTTTTCAGAAGATTTTCTAAGTGCTAATCACAGGATACAAAGAAGTACGCACCACGCATTTAGCCCCTCACTCTGTAAGGCAAGGAGGGAGAGGGAACGGCTCTACGGACGGTGCATGTGGGACCTGGCAGGACGGGGACACCGTGCACCCTGGCATCTGCCCTAAGGGAGAAGTGAACGGCTTCAGAAGTTTAGAGCAGAACATGATTATTCCCTGGTGAGCTGAGTGTGTGAACAGGGGAGGAAGGGAATGGAGAGAAGGAGAACAGGAGGCAAGAGAAGATAGACAGAGGCTGGGTGGCACCCAAGTGAGGCACTGAAGAAAAGTCAAAGGAAAAGAATGAGGACAGGTTCCTAGGAGGAAGTCTTATCTATCAATTCTGAGACCTATGGGTTGAGCAGAGATGAGCTAGGGAAAGAGCCAGGATGGAGGACATGTTTCTGGAAGGGCAAAGAGAAGAAACGGATGGCTAGGCTGCTGTGGAGTGCTGAACGGAGGGGGGGGGGGTGTGCAGCAGGGCAGGCGGGCGGCGGCCCAGCGGGCTGGCCCTCCCTGGGCACTGGAACCTGCCGCAGGCCTTAGAGCAGAGGGGTGCCACCGGTCGGACTGGTGGCAGCTGTGGCATGGATGAAGTGCCAGACAGAAAAGTTGCCACAACCGAAGCCAGCACGGGGATTCCCAAACCAGAGAGCCGGACATCTCCGAGACTGTTAGAAAGCGTGGGTGCCAGGAGCGAAGACACCGGCGGCTGAGGTCACGTGACCCAGCGCTGGCGCGCAGGGCACAGAGGCGAGCCCGGAAGGCTGGGCTCCGACCCCTCTCGCCAGTTCCAAGCGGACTCAGGAGCCAGCGGTCTGGCAGACCACTCCAAACTGCGTGGGAGCGTAACGCAGGCAAACCCCTGCTGCACCGGGAACCGCTCTTTTCCCATTTCACTGCCTCGCACTTGTTCTAACCCTCCTAGTCATATACTTGTTTGAATATCCCGATGTCCTGAATAAACCCTGTGTTTTAGGTTCTTTCTGGTCTCCTTAAGAGCTGAAGTACTTTTAAACAGACCTAAGTCACACTCCAAAAACTTCTGGGGGATTGAACTTTAACCTCCCAAAGGTTAAAGAACTCCGACTCACAGGCAAGTCGGAAAGTTCACATCGCTAAAGCAGTGATGTGGTGAGCTTCTGTCGAAAACGACCCAGCCAAACCAAACAAACAGAAAACTGCAAGCCTTTGGAAATCTTTACTGCAAAGAGAAAAGTGACAGGCTTCCTGCATGTTTGTCTGTCTCTGCTTTCCTAAACTTCCCTCTCACAAACAGCAAGACTGTGGCCCTGAGAGAGCTGTCTGGTAAACATGAACACCTTCCTCGACAGGACCTGTGTATCAGCGAATAACTGAGGAGACCAGGGCCAGCCCAGGGACTGGATCTCGTCAGAAGACAACTGACACGGGAGGCTGTGGCAGGCCCCGTTGCCTGGGCTTCCCCTGAGCTCAACGGCAAGTCTCAAACTCCCCAAGTGGGGGCAAACTTGGAGAAAAAACACTTGTGTAATTTAAACAATTTGTGTGATTTAAATGGTGCTCAAAAAGAAGAGGGTTAACACCATCAAACTATAATACGGAATGTAAAAAGCTGGAGGGACATTTCTTGTTCTTCAAATACAGTCTGGCAGGGAAGACACAGGCACCCAGGGTTGCCAGGAGACCTAGCCTGTCGTCGCAAGGTTCCTGCTCAGCTCCTTCACACTGTACGTAGGCTTACTCTTAAGAGAAGGAAAGGGAGGAACCATGCTCATTTTCTGACTATAAGGACTTAGTCCCCACAAGACAGGCATGCAAAAAAGAAAAAAGTCATGGTTCTCAAAAAAGAGGTAAAAGAACAAAACAGCATAATGAACTAAAGTTTCAAGTGAGACTCTGGTCTTAAAGGTGGTGCACTAGCTACAGAGGCCGGCCCTCTGGGTCTCTTTATCACTAAATGCAGAGCCTTTTGCTGATTTCTTTCAAATGGATATGCAACGAATTAATGGGAGGAAGAAGTCTGCAAAATGCCATCGGTTTCAGTTGCAAATATCTGGGCATTCCCATGCAAAGGACGCAGCGAATGCCGCTCACTGCCCGCAGCTCTACGCTTCCGACAAAACAAGGCTGAGAGTTGTGAAATGCATTGATCTCGATTTCTGGAAACCGTGGGCCAGAGAGACCGTCCATTAACAAGACACGTGTTCAGAGCCAGAAAACGTTAGCTCCGCTTTTCTGCTGATGTCTCACAGGAGGAACAGGCGCATAACGGCCCAAAAAAGGTACGAGCTTTTCGATAAGGCAAAAATGCAGATAATGCCATTAGTCATATCTGGTCTGAGAAGCCGCCAACACCAGTCAAATAAGGAAAGGCCACAGGCGCCGTTCTGGAGCAGCGGCCTGAACGCTCGTCTCAGTCCCAACGGCCTGGAGTAGATTTTCTGCGCGTGTGATCATGCACGTAAACCGATTTTTAAAACAGAACTTTTACACCCAAATATTATCCCCTTAAAGTCTTCACAGTGTGAATCTATACAATTATTCCAAAAACGGTTCCCACATCTAAAAATAACAGTGCTCTTCTCTTTCGGAGTCTCCAAGGGGACCAGGGAAACCAGTCATGCCCAATTACGTTTTTTTCTATGTATATAAAAACATGCACTTTTTTCTTTTGGAAAAGGAGGTTACAGAATACATACTTTTGTACACCCTGATTTTTTTTTCATGTAATAATACACCACAACCAGTGTCACCTCAATAAATTCAGTACAAAGGAAAAAACAATGTTATCACAGAAACATGCACACACATTCACGGTGGGGATTCAGGGCAGGATGCATGTATAGGTTGACAGGACAGAAAGAGAAGACACTGGCCCACCTACTATGTGAATATTCATGGGCCATCTCCTGTCATTGCACGATCCCTTTCACACTTTATGGAAGAAAAAATAAGAAAGATAAAGGAAGTCCAAGCTCTCTGCGGAAACACGTTTAGCAGGCACTCTGCCAGGCTGCTGGTGAGCGACACTTCTTACAGGTTTCAAATTTGGGGGGGCAGCCCCGAGATAAGAGTATATAAATAAACCAACAAAATAATGAATGAATGAAGAAAAACAAATGTTTCTAGAAAGAACCTGCTGTCAATGAGGATGGTGAAAAGCCAGCACATAAGGCTGCAGAAAGGCCATTGCTCCCTTTCCTTTCTTTAAGCTCAAAATATAGCCCCAGCTTCCCCAGAGCTATGCACCAAAACTTAGCTTTTCTTTGGAGAAAAGTGGGAACTTCAATTCCGACATGAGTGCTGGAAAAATGGAGGGCTGAATCCAGCAAAACCGTCAAGTTACTTCCGGGCTGATGCTCAAAGGCCGAGTCTCTCCCCGAGAGCCCGGCTAAAAAGGTCCCTGTGTGAGTGAGGCGAGCGAGAACTCAAGTGCTGCAGAGCTGCTGAGAAGAGTCTTCCCAAACACTTCCCCTCGACCACTCCTCTCCAGGGTGCGAGGCAGGGGAGCGCCGCTAGGGAGCCGCGGCACAGACTCCACCCTGGCTCCAGGTCCGCTGCCGCGGGGCGGGGGCGGCGCAGAGACCCCCACGAGGCCTTACCTCCGTCGTCCCAGGGCCGCTTTTGCACTCCGTATCCATACGCTGAGGGGTCCACTAGCGGAGTGGAATTATTCAAGTGAGGCACTGAGTCAATTTTAGCAGCAATCTACAGGAAGAAGCAGATTTAAACATTCAGGAGAAAGTCAGGGCTCCATTTGGGGGAGAGGGACCAGGGTCCTCTTTGGGGGGCTGTTATCCCCTTTCACTCCCAGCCTCAGTTAATGGCACGCCGTGCCCCAGGAGGAGAAGCACTTTCACTGTTAAATGCGCTCTCTTTGGGTCTTAATGTGTCTTTAGAAATAAAATAGTTCCACGAAAATATGTCTTTTACAAGCAAATCAGTATTTTTAAGTCATCAGTTAAAATGCTGGTATACTGCATTTGAAGAAAAAAGCAGGTCGAAATTATCAACAACTTAGCTCAAAAGGTTTTATCACAGGATTCCTTTAAAAAAAAATTCCCCAACAATATTTAAAAAGGCTGTGTTTGCTCAAATGTGGCAGCTCTTTAGAACCATATCCATCCTATTAATTCTAACACCTATAAAAGTCACGATGAAATCTAGAGCGACATAAAACACTAAGCTGCTCTTCACTGGGAGTGACTGAACCGTAGGGGATGACCCGTGACCTCCCGCCCAGGCTAGCGCAGGTGGAGTCCCGCAGTGGAGGCAAGTGAGATAATCTCTGAGAGATTTCAGCTTTTAGTATTTATTATCAGTTAAGGAACAGAACATAGCTATTAAAAATTTCCCCCCAGAAACAAACACTATGTAGAACTTCTTACTTATCTACTTTATTCTCATTAGAAAATTAAATGTGACCTTCCTACAAATCAACGGCTTGATTTAATCAGACGTGAAGATAATCTTGAAAACCCAAAGCAAGATGTAAACGTCAGATATCCTGGGGTAAGGTCTTGTCCCTCTCTCCCTTTTACTAGCTCTGTGACGTTGAGTAAGTCCTTTTCTTCTCTGCATATGATCCTCTGGGTATAATACCACCTGCTTCATAGTCTTTGAAAAGATAATGACATACCCTGAGCACAAAAGAGCTCTGTACACTGAGAAGCACTTCACAAATACCAGGGCTGTAAGGCAAGGCAATGCACCCAAGAAACATTGATCACCTACTAGATGCCGGGCTGCTGCAGGCACCAGGGTTCCTGCGGTGAACAAGAGTAACCAAGCCCCTGCTCTCTGGAGCTGGCAGTCGTGGGGAGTCACAGGTACACAATAAACTGATCGTTTCGGCTGGCGGTAAGCATGATGCCGATAAGAGAAGATAAGTACATGTAGAGTGCGCTTAGAGCTCCTTTAAATGGGGCAACCAGGGCAGGCCGCTATGAGGAAGAGCTGTCCAGACCGAAGAAGCGGTCTGTACAAAGGCCCTGAGGCAGAAGCAAGCTCGGGAGGTATAAGCCTAAGAGAGAGAAGCTGATGTCATTAGACAGAAGGAATCAGATGTGTTCCAACCGACAGGCAAGGGTCAGTTCACACAGGGCTTTACAGCTCACGGAACGGGCCTGGGTTTTATGGGAAGGGTGGTCGGAGCAACGGCACGGCTTACTAAGGGAAGTAACCGCTGGTTTGTGTCTAAAGCTCCCCTTGGACAAGGCAGACGGGGGACCCGAGCGGGAACACCATTTAGGGGGCACTCTAGGCCCGGAGTAAGCAAACTGCTTGGTGAATCCCTGCTCCTGTGAGGGACGCTTTGTTAGACAAAGTCACGCCCGTCTGTTATCCTTACGGAGTCTCACAGAGACCATGGAGTGTGCAACGCAGTACACAGGCGCACGCACACGATCTAATACTTGGATCTTGAAAGGAAACGTTTGCCCATCCCCATCTAGGCTAGAGATGACGGTAGCCTAGACAGCTGCTTGTTTAAAAACATTATTTTAAGCAAACAATTAAAATACTAAGATAGACTGCTGATAAAAAACCCTACCTCCCATATCCAAGTAAGTCTCCCAGGGCAAGTAGCCATTTGCTCTTAGACAAAGTGCCGTACACATCTTCCCTAACAGTGTTCTACCACCCACTTGCAATCCTGCCCACCTCGTTTGTCTTGGATAAGCTTGTAGGGGTTGGCTACTTAAGATGCACAAGTGAGGGCTCAGCTGGTAAAGCAGGTGGGTGGAAAAAGGTGAGAACCCTGCAGAGGGTTTGTGCCCCACGGAGACCCTTCTGTCTGCCCCAACGAACTGAGCAGCGAATGGCGGGTGTGAGGGTTCTCGAGAGACTACTGGCTTCATTGTTTTTTAAGGACAGACCACAGCGTTCTCAGGAAGACAGTGACAATGACCCCAAAACACAGAGAAAAGACATGACTATCAGCGGAGTGCCCCAACAATGTGCATGTGACAGCACCCTGAGACCCAGGCCCTCTCCCGGCTCCTTTCTGATGATGACTCTTGGCTTCCAGATCTTTTTCCTTCCTGCCAGTGTAGCTAAAATGTTATTCCTGAGTCCCTGGTCTTCCTTATTTCTTCCTCAAAGCCAATATGCTAAAGGTGTTACAACAATGTCCTGTTCCTAATATTGATTATGTCAATTAAGTGTCCTTCCAGAATGTGACTGAGGCTTTTAGATTTCACGTTCTTAAATCTCGTTTGCTTCAGGTATCTATAATTTGGGAAATTTCCAATAATGGTTAAGAGGTGTAGCTCTTAAGTCAACAGGCTGCATTTAAACCCTGGCTAACCAAATGTTAGATACAAGTTTAGCATTAACAATATACAACTGTATCACAGTTTACACGGCTGTTACATTCCATATTATGTTGCAATATACCATAAAAAACAACGTATTCTTCTCTTCATACAAATGTAACCGTATTCCAAGAAATGATATTAAATGTCTACTTAAATAACCAGTTGAAATTTAATGAGTGTTCACTATGTGCTAGGAGACTGACTGATAGATTGATTTATCACCCTCACCTGAGGACATTTTTTCATTGTTTCTTAGAGAGGAATGGAGATAGAAAAACATCAATGCAAGAAGCACTGATTGGCTGCCTCCCGTACATGCCCCAACCGGGGACCACCCGCAACCCAGGCAGGTTGGAATGGAACTCACCGCCTTTCGGTTACGGGATGACACTCCAACGGCCAGGGCAACTGCTAGCATTTTAAACCTGGTATCTCATTTATTCCTTACAATGAGTCTCTAGGAGGTTGGTACTGTTATTTCCATTTTTAAGAAAAGAAAAAGTGAGGCTCAGAGAAGCTGAGACGCCTGTCCAATGCCACACATCTTGTAAGTGGCAAAAAATGGTACTTACGCCCAGGACCGCTGGACTCAAGTCTATAACCACGGCACTAAGTGACCTTCCTTTCCTCCACCTAATACTTTAATGTATTTCACTTCTCGAAGACTTAAAACCTACTAATTTACAGTACACAGATCTCAAGCAATTCCTCACACTGCCACTAACCATTCTGAATGGCAACTGCTTAAGGGCAGTAGGGTGCTTTCAGTTAATGGCATAGGCCACCGAAGCCAGAACATTCCAACAAAATGAAGGTCACTCGAGTCATCTGAAAGCAAGACCTTGAGCCCTGGCCAGGTAGCTCAAGTTGGTTAGAGCATCGTCCCAATACACCAAGGTTGTGGGTTTGATCCCTGGTCAAGGCACGTACAAGAATCAGCCAATAAATGCATAAGTGGAACAACATATCAGTTTTTTCTCTCTCTCTCTCTCTGCAACTCCTCTTCCTCTCTAAAATCAATAAATTAAAAAATGATTTTTAAAAATGATTTTTACCAGCCAGAGCAAAAAATGAAGGTATTACCTTGAGGGAGCTCTGCTACCAATTTTCTACCACTTCAGCTACTTTTCCCCCTTTTGCGGGGTAGGTGGAGAAGAGAATGGGTTATCTCACTACCAGTGCTATTTCAAGCACAGTAAAAGATGAACTACAACTCAATGTGATAGACTTAACTCCTCACTGCCAGCAGTCGGCGGAAATGCGGAGGAAGGGAGTGCTGGGTCAGGAGTCAGTCAAGAGTTCGGTGTTCCAGCCAGCTCTTCAGTGTACAACCTTAGGCAAGACCGGCAAAGGCCTTGCTCCTTGGTGTGCACGCCTGTAACATGCAGGAACGCCCGAGCCAGCGTCTCCCATGGGGGAGCACACAGATGACTGGGGAGGCGCATGGATGAATATGCGTATTTTCTTACAGGACCGCCAACGCGTAGCAGAGTCTTTCACTTATGGAAAGATTTAGTTTCCTTTTGAAAAATACTCCAAATAAATCTAAATTTTAAAATGATTGAATGACTTTTGTGATATGGCAAAAATCACAAAGGTGGTACACAAATTACTTAAGTCCATAAACATGGCAATTAATTATCCCCAGAGCACACTTTCAGGACTAAAAATTCTCTGATGGCAGGTTTTGTAATCTCTGTAGTTCATCCTATAAATCCAAATAGGAAGCTGTGAATATTTCCATAGCTTCACATTTATCAGAACTTTGTAGCCAACGTAAACAGGCAAAGCCACCAAGTGCCATCAAGTCATCCGCGTCCTGTGTCCATGCTATAAACACAGCACCGCTGATTTCTGTGCACCCGGCACGTAGTGGTGAAAGCTCACACCACCCCGGAAGGAGGAGCCCAACCTGCTTCCCTGGAGCCCCCGCTCTGCAGTTGCCCTGAGTGGCCTTGCCTGGGCCCTGGAGAAGGCACAGCCTGGGCTGTGTGTGGCCGGCGAGGCCGAGCTGGCAGCTAAGAGAAGTCCCCAGAGGGCGGGGTCCGGAGCCACGGCGCACAGGGGGCGAGTCCTAGTTCTGCGTCCCACTACCTGGTAGACTACAGTGAAGACAGCAGTAGATCACATTTACTGCACACTTACTAAAAGCCTGACGGTGCCCTCGTCTAATCTTCACAGTGACTTTATAAAGTAGCTACTATTCTCATTACTGTGGGATTCGGAGCCTGCCTGGAATTGTAGCCAAGGGAATAATGAGGTAACAATGTAAAGCACCCAGAACAATGCCAGGCCCATGGTAGGAACAAGAAATGTTTGCTCTTTTAACCTTTGATGGAAGGACAACAGAGCAGAAAAGTACCTGGATACGTTTACAGCTCACTAGATGCCCACGGACTAACGTGCAAGTAGCATCCAGGCCGAGGAGCAGAATGTCGCCAGCCCCCCAGGAGCCGGCCTCAGGCCCCTCCAGGGACTACCGCACCCCACCTCCCGACGGTAGCCTCCTACCCTCTAATATCAGCTACTACTTACAAAAAACTGCTACTACCATCATGACCTCCACTTTACAGGAGGAAACTGAGGCTTAACGAAGGCGGCCTGTCCAGTGACCAAGCTAGTAAGTGGCAGAACCAGAACCTTAACTCATACGGTCGGAATCCAAACTCGTAACCACCACTTCACTACACTGGCCCCTGGGAATTTTATCACCATCAGACGAGAGAACACTTACGAAAGTTCCTGCCTGGCACCGCGCCTGACACCGGCTCAACCAGGGGTCGCTGTGGTTATCATTAGAGATGGGGTCGTGGGGGATCCTGTCCCATTTACTGGCATTAGGCAAAGCAAGGAATTCTACATGCCAATCAGGTAAGACAGCAGCTCTTCACAGTAGCTTTTCCTGACAACTTCATGACCCCCACACTTGGGGAGAATGAAATACTCCCTGAGAATGGTTATTCTGTCTCCTCACTATGGGGAGCTATTTGAAGAGTGGACCTGTTCCAATCACCTTGGTACCCGGAGGACAAAGATTCCTTAAGTGGGAGCTCCAAGGCTCAGCTTTAGAATGTCTTGAATTTATATATAAAACCCTTAAATATTTCTGAGGAAAGTTTCGAAGTTGTCGAGTCTTTAAGCGGTCTATGCTCCAAGAAAGTTAAAGAACTTCTCTAATCACAGCCAAGTGCTTGGCATTAAGGCTGGTACTCATCAGACACTTGCTAAATTTAAAGCGGATATACCGAGAAGCCCATCTGCAGGCAAAATGCTACGATGAGCAGCTGAGGCTGTAAGCTGAAACACTCTTCCAGCTGGGGTTCCCCACCGAAGGCCCTAAAGATGACATGTCCATTAGTTTTCTCCCCTCCATTACACCCAACTCCACCAGCACGCCTTCGACACTTCGTTCAAAGACTCTGCTGGCGTCTCACTGAGATGGAAAACCACCCAATCACCTCCACAAAGGAACGAAGTCCTCCTTAGAATGCAGAGGACATGGGTCCAAGGACTATATATATGTTATTTGTGTGCCTCTGAGAAAACTGCTTTATCTTCCGTTGGCTTATTTTCATATACAAAATGAGAAGTATAACCCTTGTCCTGAATATTGCACCTGGTGGTTGTGAGAATACAATCCACAGTAAGATAAAACCAGCTGCAAACTTGTCTTATATATCTTTGCACTGTCTCCGCATCCAGCAAGAAGCCTTGGATTCAGCAGATCCTCAAGTAATGGCAGGTAATCTGAATCACATCACCGCTCCCCTGGACACTACTCAGTCTTGCCAGTGACTAGCTACCATCTGGTATCAGGATGACAGTGCAGTTCATGCCTCCAAAAGAAGTTCCGACTATTCTTTTTCAAGTCTTAGTAACGAAACTCAAAAGACAAAGCATTTTCAAGAGGGATGGTTCTTCAGAGTAAAAGGACTACACAGAAAAGCAGGAGGGAAGTTTGAACAGACACCCAACACAGTAAGTCCTCACTTAATGTCATCAAAGGTTCTTAAAACTGCAGTGAAACAACATATAAACAATCTAATTCTACCATAGCTTCATTGATATAAATAAGAGTTAAGTTCCTATGGCATTTCATCATCACAACAAAACGACACTGAATGAAAAGACCTTGAGGACCTGCTGTGTAACCTATTACAAAGCAGAACAGCCAATATATGGTCAATTTTTTTTTTCCCAAATCCAGCTAGAGGAAAGCTCTGAAGTCCACGGGCTTGAAGGGACCACTGAGGTTATCTAGCTCAACTTTTCCTCAAGTCTGATCCAAAGAATGGTGCTGGTTTTATGAAAAGAGGGCATGAAGGGGCTGAACGTCAGGATGTTTGCAGTGCCCACCCCAAACCACTGCAAGCCTTAATGCACGTAAGCATTAACAACCCGCAGCTCACATGCTGGGAAAGGCCAACCCAGTCCAAGGTCACGCAGCTGCTTGCAGATTTAGACTGCCCAACTCTCCATCCAGAGTTTTCTCCATTGTAAACTGCAAATAAAACCCCGAGACGATGGGCTCGCAACATGAAAAAGGATGAGAAACAAAGGCTGCTGACTGGTGGTGGGAATGGAGGCAGCCAGGCACTCGGTACCCTGGCAAAGGGGCAGAGCCTGCCTGGCTCCCGCCGAACACGGACGCTGTGAAACGTGGGAGCAGTGCGGCCAGGTCTTTTGCAGGGAAGCTAGAAATCTCAATTTTTATGAGAATTCATGTCAGTTTCTTAGTGCTGGCACTATGGGTCAAACAAAGCCTGCCTGCAGGGCCTCCCCTCTGAGAATTCTGGTCTAGGCAAATTTCTATCCACGAGTCATTGGGACCGCAGAGGAAAAGCACCCAAAGTTTGACGATGATTCTGAGAGAACGACAAGGGGGTCTCGGCTGAAGCTGAGAAAAGCCGCAGAGGCGCAGGCACTACTTACTCAGCGTCTACCTTCCAGCGCCAGGTCTGAAGCACGGCACCGCCATCCAAGTGCGGTGACTCAATCCCACCGCCAAAACCATTTACCAAGGTCTCGCTCTTTGCAGGGTATCTACTGGGTCCCTGCAAACATGCAGAAGAAGCCTGCAGGTTTCCAGTAGACCGTGGTTTTCTTCAAGTGTCTGAGGAAACTAAAATGAATGCACACGCAGGATTAAGTCCCTCATGGAATGGCCTGAGCTCCTTGACCGCCGGCCTCAGTGGAGCATGACTCACAATAACTGAGCATTCGGCACACAGGGCTTCACGAGTCAGGAACAGCATATGCTCAGCGAGCACAGGCAGTATCTCTCAGGGAGGGAGCGCCCAGCGGCTGATGAGCACAGGCTCTTCCGTTTAAGGGTGGATGCACGTGCTCGTAAAGGAAATCTGGTGCCTGCGTGCAGCACTCACGCCAAAGCACCGCTGCTCAGGCTCTGAGGGTGAAGCAGCGGCCCAGGGGCACTTTCTGGAGTACTAGGGAATTTCTGAGGACCCTCACTGATCAGTATGTCCAAAAAAAAAAAAAAGTGCTGGTAAAGAACAGGTTCCAGTGTTACTTCTATTGATTCTACGATGGCCTGATCACAATCGCTTGGGTGCGGAATCAATGTAACGCTCAACTCCGTGGGCGGCACCAATTACACTGCGTGTGTGCGGCCAGAATACTATGGAGCTGTGCGATATGGAGGCACTGACTGGGTCTAAATCAAAAGTCCTAAAGAAAAAATTAGCACTTTGGCCAGGGAATTTCTTCCATTTAGTTGGTGACTGGCAAGATAGTTGGTTCAGTTTAGGGAAGGCTACTGAGAATTTGTAATATGCTGTGGTATCACCCTATCTCGTTAACATGCAAATGTGCATGTACCTGATGCTACTAAGCCACCAGCAGTGGGCTTTGTGGAAACATTTTGATATGTTTAGAAAACTAAATAGATCAGATTTTTCTGTTCCTCTGTAATCTTCATGAGGTAGGTCCCTTGTAACACAGACAGTCAGGGAAGAGGTGCAGTATAACCACAGAACAAATAAAATGGCCTATTTTGGCTTTGAGTCCACATCCCACCCTTATTAGGATCCTGCCCTCTCTAAACAAGTTGAAGGAATAGCGCTTCATTATTGCTAACCTCCAATGACGGGAGAGCCGAACACGACGGTTGTTTAATACCCAGCATTATTAGACAGTCATCAATGGCACTAAATCAGATCTCGCCCCCACACTTGCGTGCTTCCCTACAGAATGGCTGGATTTTCCATCTGTGCCAAACACTAGTAGCAACAACTGGTTCCCTTTGTTGGAAAAAGTTCAAAGGCTATACAAGGAGACTTCTAGATGCCAGGAGGGAAGTTGAGTAGATTAGGTGCTGGACTCCAAATACCAGACGTAACAGAAACTGCAGGTTCAAATCCCAGCAGGGTCAACTCAGACGCTATTATGATTGTCCACATAAACTGAGCACCAAGGAGCCTCCTGCTCCCTGACAAGTTTATGAGGGCCTTACGGACTGCTGCCGGGGTTTATGAGGACATATGAAAGGCAGGAAAGCTCTGCAATCATCTAAATAAATACAGTCTTTTACTTCCAGGTACTGTTGGGGGAAAAAAATCACATCTCTGCAACATGCTGTGTCTACAATGGGGAGGTACAGAACCACCATCATCTGGACACCCAGGTGATATGAGAACCTTTCAGGTAAGTTTTACTATAAGCATACAATGTTTTAGATTTCCACCACTGTGTTCTTGCCCAATGCAAATCTATATAAAAACCTAAAATTACCCACAAACCTGTTTATTTTCTTTAGTTTTTAAAGGCCATCAAATCCTTGGAGATAGTATCGACCTCCAGCAGTTAACATTCAGAAGCAATACACTCACAGTAGTGTCTCCATTGGGCTTATTACTGCTCCAGTCAATGGTGCATTTCAGAGCTGGGAACATTTCCAATGAAGTTTTCTCTGCTAGTAGTAAACACCACTGCTTCCACAATCCACATTAGGTCAGCATTTAACAGAGGGTCTCCCTCCCTCTTGAGCAGGTTCTCCAAGAATATGAGCTCAACCACTGGCTCAAGAGAAGCAGAAATTCTTCTCAATGGTTCAAAATTCATTTTATGTTCAACTACAGGCCTTCTGCAAACTGAGGATCTGAGCTCTTTAGGATAGTGACTATAATTCTTCCTGGATACAGAGGGCCAACAAGGTGATTGTCACAGATTAGCACAAAGTGAAAGCCATTACATATTAGTAGCCAGTGAGTAACAAGGTTCAGGACCCTGTAGAGGAGAGGAGAGCAGTGTAACACGCCGGCAGGCAGGGTGCTGAAGGGGAGCGGGCCGGCATGTCCGTCCATGACAGCCACTGGCCGGCTCTGAAGTCTACGTAAGACGGATGCTCACTACTGTGCTGGCTGGTGCCTAGGCAGTAAGTAACAAGTCACCGGATAAAATTTTAGGTGGAGCCACAGGTTTGGAAAGTTCTGGGATCCAACATAATGTCTATAGGTGCATCAGTATTAAAATGAAAAGTCAGTGTCTGGGAAACAGGTAGGGTTCCCTCCCCTGGAATACTGGAAAGAGATGGAAAGACCGTATCTTCACGTGACCAAGTGGATCTTCTAATACAATGAGTCCTGTGGCTCTGTTAGGAATCAAGCAGTGATTAGTACAGCCCAACTTTTGAAATATCAATTAGTATGCCTACAATTAAATAGGAAGAGACGATGAATACAAGACTCTCAGCAGAAGCTTAAGTGTTAGGACTAACTTGTCAGTAAGCTTTACACACAATTCAAGGATGTGTTCTGGTCAAAGCACCATGTCAGAAGTCCCATATGGCAGGCCCATACTCATTCTCCAGGGAAGCCTGTAGCCGCTTAAAAATCAGTGTATTTAACTCTGACAAAATGCACGGCCTTGTCAGATGGTAAATTTTCACTGTTGGAATGTGTCCACATCACATTCTCCCCGCGAGAGGAAAAACTCTTGCCCATAAGGAATCTCTATGGTTTTGTGGACCACCCACCACTCCTTAACATTTCCCTCCCTCCGCTCTCCAAGAGCACCCTCAAAAGTAAAAACCCTCGAACCCCTCCACTCCACTCTCGAAATACAGAAAGTCCGAAGACGATGTTTTCCAAGTTTTAAGGAGCTGGTGAGCCTGAGACAGCCGTCTTCTGGCTGTACTCGGGTCCTCACCGTGAGCTCCCCAGTCGCCTCCCCTCGCGAACCTCAAAAGCCCACCCTCGCTGGCTGCCCTGAAGGTCCAGCTCCGGCCGCAGGCGATGAGGTCAGGCGTCCTGGGCAAATCCTGTCCCAGCAGCTGTGGGCACCTGGGAGACCCGCCCGACAGGCTGGGCCTGGGCCTCGCGGTGGCGCCTCATCTCTCGGCTCCGCCCAGGCTGCAGGAGCCCCCAGGACCCGCCAACCCCGGCTGCGGCGTCCGCCCGAGCTGCCTCCCGACCCCAAGCCCGACCCCCTCCTCCCCATAGGGATCGGCCCGGCCCCGCCTCGGGCTCCGGTGCTCCCGCCAGCCGGCCACGCCCGTACCTGCCGGACCCTATGCAGGGCGTCCACGAAGCCCTCGGCCTTCATCCCCACCGGAGCGCTCTGCCCCTGCACCAGCTCCGCCATTGCCGCCCCCGCCGCCGCTCCGCTGCCCCGTCCGGCCTCCCCCTCCGTTTGGGGACCCGTAGCCGGAAAAGGAAAGCCGCCCCACTTCCGGCGGAAGGGAAGACGGGACACTGGACGCGAGAGGAGCCGCGTCTGCGGGGCGAGTCAGGGCACGTGACCGCGGTCCGGCCGGAAGTGGGGGGCGGGGCCGCAGGGGCGGGCCCGCCGCGGGAGGCCGCCGTCGGGTCTCGAAGGACAGGTGGCGGCCCCGCCCACCCCAGATGTGGTTTGGTAGAGGTTGGTCGATGGTGTGGTGACAGGCTCTTGAGGCTCGACTGTGGCCCGAGGTGTCCGGCTGTCGGCCTTTTGGAAACTGAGAGAAGAGTGACGTGGCTCTCCCAAAAGACAGCACCCGAGCAGTGCGGCTTCCCTAAGAGCCTGACCCTGGCAGCCCTCCCAAAAATAGCCATTGGTTTGGAAGATTGGGACGGAGCGCTTTGAAATGGCACCATGAGGACGCAAAGGGAGGCTGGAGGGCAAAGGACAGCACCCTAAAAGTCAGTGCCCCATGGTGGCGAGGGGTCCCTGCCCCGAGTTCTTGCACCGTAAGCACTTTGGTCGAGGATGGGCTAACGTCGCACCTGGGGTTGCCTAGCGACACAGCTCAGGAAGGACGCTCCCACTTGGCATTCTCTTACTCATATTCCTTCCCAGGGGATTCTGAGGAAGCAGGAAATTCCAGGGGACCACCTTTACTTCCGTCCCTGCTAAGTCAAGACTGGCCGTTTGCAAGAGGGCTTCTTGGAGTGCTTAACTTTTAAAAAATGGTAGTAAGTGGGTATAGAAATTTCAAAGCAAGGCAAGGAATCTTAGTGTTGTCACACACTTCAGCCTTTGAGTTGGATCTTAGAAAGGAGCTAAATAAGCACCGAGAAAAGAAACAGGGCTTAGTAGCTCTGAACACATCTTGTTGGAGGCAGGTATGATGCCAAGGAGCTGGATTTTAGGGGAGAGTCATACTGTCAAGCATTTTATGCCCAACTTGAAGTTAGGAAGGCAGATAAACTCTAAGAAAAGGGGCGGGTGGGCGGGGGGAAGAAATAAAATCCAGTGTGACTTCTCTTGATCCATTGTATCAGCATGCTAGGAGAGCTTTGGGTTTTGGGAGGCGGGGAATATGAAGAATAATCAGCCAATAATCAAGAGCAGTTCTTCGTTTGTTAATGAATTCACCACTAGCCTGTGAATTTCTTAGGAGCAGAGACTGAGGTTTTTTCCCCATATCCCTAGAGTCTGACACATAGTAGGTGCATAGAAAACTGATTTTGAATGAAATAATGCCAAATTAGAATGATTCCTAGCTAAGGGAAAGTGAAAGGATTTGGCAAAATTGCAATATCGAAGATGATCACTTCAGACAGCCCATGTAGGAAAGCACATAGAGGGCTGTGTGGCTGTCACTGTGCTAGCGTGACACAGGAACAACACCTGCCAACCCATCTGTTCATGTCCCATCCTGGGTGCATTGAGTGTTTTCACTTTGCTATGCTTGTAAAAATCGAGAATATGTCATCAGCCTTCCCGGACAGGGATGGTTTCACTGACCCAATTTTAGTGATACTTGTGTTTTAAATACTTTTTAAAATCTCAGATATGTTTATTCATCAAGTCCCAGCTGATTCTCTCTCTGAGTATAAATAGTGAAAACAGGACTATTGGCCTGAATATAAAGTACATTAAAGTTTGGTCCAAAGACCACAGAACGCAGAAGTAGGAAGACAAGGTTCTGGCCTCCCTCTTTTACTGGGTGACCGATTTCGGGCAACTCACTTATTTCGTGGAGCACAGAAAAGAAAGGCCACCCATACTCCTTCACGTCCGCTGTTACGTGTTCTACTAACCCCCGGACTTCGTCATCGTGTTTATCACGACTGTTTTAAATCACCATGTAATTATTTGTTTACTATCTGCCTGTTCTACCAGAAAAAAACCTCTACTGAGACAGGAACTGTGTCTGCCTTTACCATTGTTTCCCCTAGCACCTAGCACAGTGCCTGGCGTTTTATTGGCCCTCATCCTGTTCGTGAACTCTGCCCTTATGACCGAATCACCTTCCACAGGACTCATCTAACACCACTGGGCGTTTGGATTTCAACATATGGGGTTTGGTGAACGCAAACATTTAGCATCTCACAAATGTTCAGGGGTCTTTGTACGCTCTGGATATCTTTTATAAGATATGTGATGATTTGCAAATGTTTTCTTTTAGTCTGTAGTTTCTTTTGAAAGCAAAAGTTTTGAATTTTGATGGGACCCAATTTATTCTCTCGTAGACCATACTTTTGGTGTTTTATCTAATAAGAGAAACTGCCTAGTCCAAGGTCACAATGACTTTCTCCTGTTTTCTTCTAAAAGTTTTACTGTTTTAGGGTTGTTTTTTTTTAAAAGATTTTATTTATTTATTTTTAGAGAGAGGGGAAAGGAGGGAGAAAGAGAGGGAGAGAAACTTCGATGTGCAAGAGAAACATCGATTGGTTGCCTCTCACATGCCTCCAACTGGGGACCTGGCCCACAACCCAAGCATGTGCCCTGACTGGGAATCAAACGGCAACCTTTTGGTTCATAGGCCAGCACTCAACCCACTGAGTCACACCAGCCAGGGAAATTGTTTTAGGTTTTATATTTAGGTCTACGGTCCATTCTGAGTTAACGTTTGCATAAGGTGTGCAGTATGGGTCAAACTCATTTTATTTTCACGAGGATACTCATTCGTTTTGCACTAATTGTAAAAGGATGAGCCTTTCTCTATGGCATTGCCTTTTACTTTTGTCAAAAAATTAGTTACATGGGTGCAGGTCTACTTCTGTACTCGCTATCGACATATACGCCTACCTTTTCTCCAATACCATGCTGTTTTGATTACTGTAGCTTTAGATTTTGCCTTAAAAGAGGTAGTATGAGTCTTCCAACTTTATTCTCTGTCAAAGTTGTTTTGGCTATTTAAACTCCCTTATCTTAGCAAAACTTTAGCTTGTCGATATCCACAAAAAGAATCTTATTGAGATAGTGTTGAATCTATAGATCAGTTTGCGGAAAATTGCTGTCTTAGCAATAGCAAGTCTTCCAGTCCCATAACAGTATGTGTCTCTGTATTTATTCTGGTTTTCTTTAATTCCTTTCGTCAGTATTTTGTAGTTTTCAAAATAAAGATCCTGAACATATTTTAACTGTAGACCTAAATTTTTCCTGTTCTTTTTTGTGCTATTGTAAATGGTACACTTTTGCAGTTTGGATTATCAGTTAGTTGTTCATTCCTGGTATATAGAAATTGATTTTTTATATTACACTTTTATCCTTAAACTTTGTTAAACAATTTGCTTCTACAGGTGTTGGGCGGGGTGGATTTCTTGAGATGTTTTTATACTGACAGTCACGTCATCTGCAGATAGAGATAGTTTTGGTCCTTCCTTTCTCATTTGCATGTCTTTCACTACTTTTTCTCACCTATTGCACTAGCTGGGCCTCCAATACAGTATCAGATAGGAGTGGTGAGAGCGGGCATCCTTGGAATGTTCCTGACCTCAGGGGGATGGTATTCAGTCTTTTACCATATGCATGACATTAGCTGTATACTTTTTGTAGACATCCTGTATCAAGTTAAGGAATACCCCTTCTATTCCTAATTAGTTGAGAATTGTTTTCATGAATGAGTGCTGAATTTGGTCAAATGCTTTTTCCATATTGACTGAGATGATAAGGTGTTTTTATTTTTTAGTCTGTTCATATGGTGACTTACACTGATTGATTTGCAAATGTTGAATCAACCTTTCCCATGATAAGCATACTGAATCATGATGTCTGTCCCTTTTGTTGGATTGTATCCTTTTTGCTGGATTTGGTTTGCTAATATTTTGTTGAGCATTTTTGCATTTATGAGGAATATTGGTCTATAGTTTTCTTTACTTGTAATGCATTTGTCTGGCTTGGAATCAGGGTAACATTGGCCTCATAAAATGATTTAGGATGTGTTACCTTTTCTTCTATTTTCTGGAAGAGTTTATGTGCAGTTTGTCTTATTACTTCCTTAAATGTCTTGTAGAATTTGCTAGTGAAGTCGCCTGGGTCTAGAAAGCTTTGCTTGTTTGTGTTTTTGTTGTAGTTGCTTGAAGGTTTTAATTATGGATTTTTACAAAATCCAGTCTGACAATCTCTGCCTTTTAATTGGTGTGTTTAAATCAGTTGTATTTAATGTAATCATTGATTTGGTTCGACTTACAGCTACCAATTTACTGTTTGTTTACTCTTTGTCTCCTCTGGTTTTTGTCACGTATTTCCCTTTTCTGCCTTATTTTGGATTATTTGAAAAATTTTTAGTATTCCATTTTAATTTACCTATTGGCTTTTGGGCTATATTCTTTTGTACTTTTTTTAATGATTACTCTTGTGCGTGTAAAAATCGAGGTCCTTTAAACAGTATATAGATGGTATCAAGCTCTATGTAGCCTTCTGAAAGTTGGCCTTTTTTTTTTTTGGCCCCACATATATTTTTGAGGTTTATCTAAGTTCACATATGTAGCCATATTTCAGTTACTCTCACTCCCTTATTCCGCTGTCTGACTAAACCGGAAATTATGTATCCTTTCTCCTGTGGATAACCATTTAGATTGCTTCTATCTTTTCTCTGTTACAAATGATGCAGCAGCAAATCTTCCTGAACTTGTCTCCTTGTGTGCTCGTGGGAGAGATTATCAAGGACGTGTTCCTGGGGTGAAGTTTCCCAGGGTCGGGCATGAGAGTGAGTAGGGGACGTGCCGCCTGCACTTTGCCAGGGAAGCCACTTGCTCTCCCGGGTGGGCAGTATCTCCAAACTAGGGCGCCCGTCCCCCCAACTAGAGAGGACTTCTTGTTACTCCTCATCCTTGCTGACAGGATTGTGTTTTTCGGAAATCTAATGAGTTCAAATTTAAAAGATAAATTTTAAAATTAAATTGTATACTGTGGCAAAATATATACGACATAAAAACTACCATTTTAACAATTTTTAAGTGTATGGTTCAATGGCATTAAGTGCATTCATATCGCTGTGCAACCATCACCTCCATCCATCTCCAGAACTTCATCTTTGCAAACTGAAACTCTGTCCCATTAAAAACAAACTCCCTGTGTCCCCTCTCCTAGGCCCTGGCACCTCTCATTCTACTTTCCGTCTCTATGAACTTGACTGCTCGGGGACCTCAAAGCAGAGGACTCATACACGGTTTATCCTGTTGTAACTGGCTAATTTCACTGAGCATAATGTCTTCAAGTCTCATCCACGCTGCAGTATGTGTCCGAATCTTCTTCTTTTTTAAGGCTGAAGAATATTTCCTTGGATGAATAGACCATATTTTGTATATGCATTTATTTGCCGATGGACACTTGGGCTGCTTCCACCTTTTGGCTGTTGTGAATAATGTTGCTAGGAACGTAGGTGTGCAAATATCTCTCTGATATTTCAATAAAATTGAAATTTAAATTGTGTTCTTTTCATAGGATGAGCACATTCTTGCTCTCCAGGAAAACAAGTTCCTTGAGGGCTTACTTCTTTCCCCCTTAGCGCTTGGTATGTGGTGAGTCCTCAGAAAATAATGACTGGCACCTTGATAGAAAGAGAAGGTCATATTTCACCCTCCTCCCCTCATGGTTATGGTGTCTGATGGGCAAGTTTCTCTATAATTATTCACAGGGAGGTCCTGAGATAGAATCTCACCAAATGCCATGTCTCTCTAGCAGCAGAAATTGTCCAGTGGACCACATTCCCCAAGCCAGGCCTGACCACTTGGGGTTTTGTTCTTATTTGCTTCTAGCAAAATAGTTGTGACTTGAGATAGGGAGAGCTTTCTTCATCAAAGGAAGGGAGGCAGAGCATAGCACAGCCAAGTACTAATCTCCGATCTTGGCTGTTCAAGATCTGCAGGTGCTAGAGAGCACCTTAGCCAAGAGCCAGGGAGGCAGGGTCTGCACGATGGTGGAGGGATTGGATGCCCAGGAGTGTGTGCAGAAACACTGTTGCCTCAGTGCTTGCCCATCCTGAGCACACGATATTCATGGTCTCATCTCATGATAACACTCCGGCTAGATGGCGCATTACAGTGGGGAGGCACTGGCCTCCCCACTCTGTAGATAAGAACATAAGACTCAGATGGGTTGCCCCGGCCCAGTAGTTCAGTTGGTTGGAGTGTGGCCCCGATGTGCTAAGATTGTGGGTTTGATGTCCAGTCAAACATGCAAGAAGCAACCAAAGAATGTGTGGATGGGTGAAATAACAGATCAGCCTCTCTCTCTCTCTCTCTCCTCTCCACCCAGCTTGCCTGACTCTCTCAAATCAATGAATAAAAATCTAGAAGAAAGACTTAGATGGATTGAGGAACCTACCACAGCCACTGAGCTTTCTCTTCTATGGAAGAGCACCCTTTATGGGATTGTGTAAATTTTCTGTGGTTGTATAACGAATAACCACAAATTTACCACCTTAAAACCAATTTATTATCTCCTACTCTGTAAGTCAGAACCATGTCACAGTGCAGTGTGGTCATTACCAGAGGAAAAGGGGGATGGGGAGAGGCAGGAAAGGGGAAAGGGGGGGTGTAAAGGGGGGGTAAATGGTGATGGAAAGAGAGATGAGTTAGGGTGGTAAACACACAATACAATATACAGATGACGTGTTAGAGAATTGTGCACCTGAAACCTATATAATTTGATTAACCAAAGTCACCCTAATAAATTTAATTTAAAAAGAATCATGTCACACAGTGTAGCTGGGCTAAAATCAAGGTATTCACTGGGGCTGAGATCTAATTTGAGTCTTGGGGGGGTCCAAGCTCATGTGGTGTTTGAATTCATTTCTTTACAGCTGTAGAACTCACGGAGGCTGCTGTTCAGGCCCCACAGGAGTGCCGCTCTCTGTTGAGCCATTTTCGTTCCAGGGCGCACCTGATTAGGTCAGGCCCACCCAGGATAACCTCCCTTTGGATTAACACAAAACAAAGGCGCTGGTAACCTAATCACAGGACTGCCACCTCACCACACTCATAGGTCTCATTGACATCTATACAGGGTGTCTACACTAGAGGGCAGCACCTTTGCCATCTTAGAGTTCTGCCTGCCACAGGAACCCATAGAAGCTTCTCTTCCACGTAAGAAATTAAGATTTGTGGGCCTGGGAGGAGAATGGAGGGTGAGCAACCATTCACTTTTGCTGGGAAATGAAGGGCTTCTGGGGATGTGGGACTTTTGGTGCTAAAATTAGGAAAGTCCTTGGAAAATTGGAATGAGTTGGTCACTCACAGCCCCATGGCAGATAAAGGTCCCCCTCCTTCTGCACCGGTCTGGCTCCGTGAGCCACCCTGATCGGTGCTTCAGGAGGGGAGAGGGGAATCGGTGGTGGTGGTTGGGGGGGGATAAGGAGAAGTCAAAAGGAGGTGAGCGAGTGGGAAGGCAATTGAAAGGGGGGATATGAAATCAACTGCATCCCTGTAGAAACCTGGGGGTGAAATTAAAGCCACTAAATGCCCTCAGTAGTGAATCCATTCATTCAGTGAGTTTTTAAATCTCTATATTTTTCCTGAATGCAAACGCAACTCCTGCTTTCATACATCGTCCCAGGAATGCCTCGTGTAGGAAACCAAGGTTCCCAGAAACCTCTACCAGCAAACACCCTCCAAAGCCAAGCTCTGTGAGTAACACCAAGAGCAGACGTGGGCCCAGGCGTCGCTGAGCTTACAGTTTGGTTTTAAAATAATACATACTAATAGTACTGGTGCATGGTTATAAATAACATATGCTGAGAGACACCAATAGTGTCAGCACCCAGAAGAGAAGGAGGTCACTTCAGCATGGGCACAGAAAAAAAAATAAGAAAGATTAGAGAAAATTTGATGAAAAAGGTGGCACCTTGGATGGGACACATGGACATCTGCAGGTGTGGCACAAGCGCACTCCTGGTGAAAGGAACAGCACAAGCGAAGGTATAAAGGTGTAAAGGCAAGAAAGTGTGGCATCCACGTGTACCCGGGGGGACTCAGACAGTGTCACCGAGACCTGGTTTTTCTGTCTCTGGGCTCTGCTTCCCTGGCTTGAATCTACTCTCAGATCGGCTCCCTCCGCAGCGTGGCAACGGTGGTAGACAGAGCTCGCATCCAGACACAGAGTGTCTGTCTGTGCCCCAGCATTCCTAGAAAGTGACTCATTGGCTTGAAGGGGTCACGTACCCAGGCCTGAAATAATCTCTGCGCCCTTGGCAAGGAGATTTACCAGAGTAGGCTCTGATTACATTACGTGCTTGTAAAACACACCATTAAGAAAACAGGAAGGCCAGAGAGCCCCTAAACACTTCGGGTTTGGGGCTGCCCGATTGGAATCATTTTGTTTGTTTGTTTGTTTGTTTGCTCAAAGAAACTCTTAAAAAAATAGAAAAGCTGCAGACTGGGAGAACACATTTGCAAAACATACATATATCTAAAGGCTAGTATCTATCAGATCTCAAAATTCTCCTACAACTCAGTAATGCAAAGGCAAACAACCCAGTGAAGTGGGGGGTAAGAAGGAAACATTGCAAAGGAAGGAAAAAAATGAGGAAATAAGCACAGTATAATGCACTCAACAGTATGAGTCATCAGACAAATGCAAATTAAAACCACAAAACACCCACGTGGATGGCTGAAGCGAAACAGACTGACAACACCAAGTGACATGAAGGTTATGGAGCAGCTGGAACGGTCACACATGGCTCTTGGGCACATATAACAGCACAGCCACTTAGGAAAAGAAGGTAGAAGGCTCTTACTAAACTGAAAATATTCCCACTGTGTGACACAACAATTCCCCTCCTACATATTTGCACAAGAGAAATGAAAGTGCGTGTCCCTCCAGAAAGTTGTACGGTAACTGTCATAGCAGCTTCCTGATAGCCTAAAACTGGAAACTGCCGAACTGGCAAAACCAGGACAGCGGTGGCCTCTGACAGTTGGGGGGAGAGACTGAATGGCAAAGGGAGTGAGGGAACTTTCTGGTGTGATGCTAAGGTTCTGTCCATTAATAGGGGTTTGGGCTGTGCGGTGCATACAAAATTCATCAAATGTCAAGACTCGCGTATTTTATTGTATGTAAATTTTACAATAAAAGAAAAATATGGAAACCAATGTTGGACTCTAGTCAATGACACTTATTCAGGTGGAAGTACACTTATGTCTGCAATTTACTTTGAAGTGCACTAAAAGTAAAATGGATTTAATTGTTACATGGAGGGGCAAATAGATAAATAGACATGAGATAAAGCAAGTGTACTGAAATGTTAATAGTAGAATTTAGGTGCTGATTTCATGTGTATTCATGATTAAATTCTGCGGATTTTGCTCTCTGTTTGAAACATTCATAATAACATACCAAAACAAATCATACAATCCATCCTTTTTAAAAAGATTTTTATTTATTTAATTTTATAGAGGGGGGAAGGGAGAGAGAAACATCAATGTGTGGTTGCCTCTTGCACGCCCCCTACTGGGGACCTGGCCAGCAACCCAGGCATGTGTCCTGACTGGGAATCAAACTGGTGGCCCTTTGGTTCACAGGCCGGCACTCAATCCACTGAGCCACACCAGCCAGGGTACATGATCCATCTTTGGGGGGAGGGAGTCGCACCACAGACCTCAGTCATAGACTTTGAGGTCTCAGAGCCATAGATCTTTTGAAAGACTTTATTTACTTATTTTTAGGGAGAGGGAAAGGGAGGGAGAAAGAAAAGGAGAGAAACATCGATGTGCAAGAGATACACCAATTAGTTGCCAGGTGTGTGACTGGGCATCGAACTGGTGACCTTCCGGTTTGTAGGTCAGCACTCAGTCCACTGAGCCACTCCAGCCAGGCAGACCTTGAGTGTGAGGGAAGGGCTCTATCTCCCAAGGAAAATGGAGCTGTTACCAGAAGGAAAATGGATGCAGTGGAAATAAAGAACTCTTGTCCACTACAAATGATGACACAATAATCATTCAAGGCTGTGGGGAAGAAGCAGACCCGGTGGAGGAGAATGAATTCGAAGGGGCCCCGCTCGTGCAGCGTTCCCGAGTGCGGGCGCCCTGCTGGAAACACCCATCCCCCTGCAGTTGTGCCTAAGCATTGCTCAGAGCATTCCTCCCTGGCTAGGCCAACACGAAATCGCTTGACTGCCTACGGAACTGCTTTCTTTTCTTCTGCACAGAGGATAAAAACGACTGATAGAGATTGTCACACTAAACTTCCTCCCTCCCCTCCTTCCATCTCTCCATCCGTCCACCCAACCGCCTGTCCACCTTTCCATCCATCAGTCCATTCATCCAACAAAGGCTCTTCGTGGGGCCCTTGCTTTCGATAATCCAGCCTCACGAGGAGGCTACCATGTCAAGAAAGGGATAGCTGGCATGGGGGTGGAAGTGGAGTCCAGGGAAGAGTTACAAAGGACACAAGACAATAACCAAATCATGAAGAAAGCCTACAACTGATACCTGTGACTGGAAAGAGACATGAGTCAGCAGAGAGAAATGGGCTTGCAGGGTCGAAGTGGAGGGGGCAGTGCAGGGGCGGGGGTCAGCCTTGGTGATGACTGCGCTGCCTGGGCTGCGGTGGGGCCAAGTGGCTGGTTATGGAGGTCAGGCCATTGACTGTAGAACAGCTACTGTCGGAAACATGCACTCTCTGTCACCCAGAGACTTCCACAGAGTCTAAAATGTCATGCTTTTTGGTCCCCCAAATTAGGGATACAAATAAAATTGTGTGTGTGTGTGTCTGCACGGGGGCGGGGGTAGGGGTGAGTCAGGCTGAGGCTGGAAATACCTGGAAAGGACAGAGGCAGGTAGGCTCCCCTCTCCTGGTCACAGAGGCATTCGCCTTAGGACGCCAGTTTCCTGCTCTGTGTCTGGGCTGTTGTGCTTGGCTCAGGTCTGGTCCCGCAGGCCAGGCAGAGAAACAATGACTTCTTCACTCCAGTGAGGCCGTCGGGAAACAGGACGCTTCCAAAGAAAATTCCACCCCATGGGGCGGGAAGAAGTCTTGGGCTGCATGTGCACCAAAATATCACTTCTGTTTAAGGACGGTTCATCCCCAAGATAAAGTCGGTGCCTGGGACCCTTTTAAAGGGTCTGTTCCAGGGTGGGATCCCAGGCTGCCTTTGCAACGCTCAGGTGTGCGCGGTTCCCCGCTTAGCTTAGCGGTCACACGTGCTTTCTGCTTTTTCTGGTTGATTATCACAACCGCCAAAGACTCGGGGCTCGTGAAGAGAGTCCGTGACAACAGGCCTTGCAGCCCCGGAGCTGTCTTTCCGTAATCGTGCGGAGGAGGAATCAACACAACCCGCAGAGCCCGCCCCCGCGCTGGCCAGAGCTGATGGACATTCTGGTCTGGCTGAGTGCAGGGAAGGGTGTTGTTTTAAACCCTGAGCCTTGCGGGCGGTTCAGGCAGAGGAGGACCGTGGTTTGTTTGCAGAGGTAAAATCAATAAGCCACAGGGTGAGCAGAGGGGAGCGCAGCCAGGTCAAGTGCTCCGAGTTCGAAGGCGTAGTTTGTGAGTTGCAGGCTTTTCTGTCACGAAGCTTGCCCAGCTTCCAGGCCTGGGATCCCCCTCCTCCGTCCTTGGTCGCCAACATTAGTAAATCGAAAGAGGTGCTATTGAGTAAAAGAACAGGTAACACAATGATACGATCAGTCTGATCCCTTTATGTAAAAAACAAACCAAATGCAGGGACAAACCACTCAGTTTCTTTCAGACGCTAAGTACAGATGCGTGCAGACGCACAGCTAGTGGTAATGGCAGGGAGTGGTGATGTCAGTTAACATTTGTTGCCTAGGGCAGCGCCTGTGAAACCCGTTACGTTATCTAATTTAAGCCTTATAACCTCACGAATTGGGTCCTGTTAATTATACCCATTTTACAGATGAGGAACCTGAGGTTCAGAGAGCTAAAGGCGCTTGCCCACGGTCCGTGCGTTGCAGAGCTGAGTTGCACGGCCATGTCTGTTGGATCTGACAGCCTCAAGTTTTAACTGCAATATTAGGCCATCTGGTCAAAATTTCCCCCGCTGACTTCCACTCCCTTGCCTTCCAAGGATGTTACGGCTGTGGTGGGCGTCGGGTGGGAGGGGAGAGAAACAGAGGCGGGGCAGAGAAAAGAGGTGCTGGGACTACTGTGGGGGGAGGCCCCAAGAACCCTCTGGGGTCTTAAGGTCTTAAGCAGGGTTGAGAACCTCCCCCCATGCCCATGGGGCCAGGGCAGTGTTGCTCAATGGCTAGGAACACATGGTTTGGAGTCAGACCCAGGTCCAGTCCCAGGTCCAGTCCCAGCTCTGCCATTTAGTAACTGACTCATTGTGGGCAAGTCTCTTAAGTCTCTGATTCAGCCCAGTGTCCTCCTCTGGAAAATGGGTCTGTCACAGGGCTGCTCTGTGCCATGCATGTGGGATAGGTCCAGTGGCAAGGAAATGCTCAGAAGTGCCTGTTATCGGGATTGGTATCACCAGTGGGGCCGAGGGCTGGGTCCTAAGGACTGAGCCACCAAACTGTGAGTGGCAGAGAGCAAGGAGAGGACAGGGCACACAGCCAGGAGGTGCTCCCCTCCCGACCAGGCCTGCCCCTGTCACCTGTGGTTTTGGGAGGGGGCGGAGGTGCCCTGAGGGCAGATCGGTCCTGACCAAGGTGCAGGCAGAGGGCGCCGCCCTTCAAGAGAGACAGAAGGTTTTGCCAGTACTTAGTTCTGCAGCAGCGTCCCCAGAGCAGCGAGGGGCTGAGACGGTGCCTTTTGGAGGGCTGGGTTGGAGGCCGTCCAGGATGCTAAGCCCTTAAGATTTCTTGGCTCCTCCCAAGAAATTACAGGGGTGTCCAATGACCCAAGGCCCTTTAACCCTGTGGAGGCCATAAGACCATGCGCCATTTTGACCAGGAAGCATTGAAGTGCCAGGCTGGGAATCCATGATGTATGAAGGTTCACCTCCCATCGGTCCCTGCAGGCATGACTGTTTCCGTGAGGGACAGCAGCAAGCTAAGGGGAAAAGATTTTGTAAACCAATTTCCCTGCTACAGAATGACCCCTTTATCTGTGTTCTGTTTACTCTTGCTAAATAACAAATCGCCCCAAATGTGCCCGCTTTAAAACAGCCATTTTGCCTTGGCTGGGTAGCTCAGTCAGTTAGAACGTCATCCTTATACGTCAAGGTTGGGGGTTCAATTCCCCCGTCAGGGCACATACAAGAATCAACCAATGAATGCATAACTACATGGAACAACAAATCATTCTCTCTCTTTCTCTCTCTTGACCAGTAAATAAATTTAAAAAAATTAAAAAATAAAAATAAAACAACCATTCGGTTTTGCTCATGAATTGCTGGTCGGGGATTTAGGCGAGGCTCAGCTGAGCTTCCTGGCTGGGGGTCCCTCACGCACGCAGCTGCAGTCAGAAGTGGAGGAGTTGGAACAGCCAGGGTCGGGGCAGAAGCCACTGCTGGGGTGGGATGGCTGGGGGCTCACTGAGCGTCCTCCTCTCGTGACAAGTCCTCTCCACTCATCTCTCCACATGAGCTAGCCTGGCCTTCCTCACAGGATGGCAGCCTCTGCGCAGATGGACTCGTCACACGGTGGCTAACGGTTTTGAGGACAGGTATTCCCACGAGGCCGACATTGCATCACCTCTTTGATCTTTCCTGGGAAATCACCTCTGCCCTCCTTTATGAGTTGCACTAGTAACAAAAACCCACTCGGGTCCAAGGGGAGGGGACACAGACATCACTTCCTGACGGGAGGGGTGTCAAGTCACCTTGTCAGTAAGCACTGGGATGAGAGACGTTATTGTGGTTCTTTGGAAGATGCAATTGCTGCCGTCCTGCCATGTCCCTAAGCCACAACCTTAAACCCTCTGTGTCGGCCACCTGCTGTCATCCTCAGGGGAGTGGCCAGCCAGCTGCGGGTGAGACTGGGGACCCAGAACCGGCTAGTGAAGCATCAACAATTTCTTCTGAGTGGGGTTGGGGGGCTGACCCTTCATCTGGCTCTGGCCAAGCTTGTAAAAATAGTCACCTCCACGAGGATTTTCTCCACGCCACACTGCTGCACACGCTGCACGCTCTCTTATCATTTAAGCCTTATACTGACTCTAGGAGGAGGGACCATTTGTGTCCCCATTTTATAGATGAGGAAACTGAGGCTTGGAGAGGTTAGGGCCTTACACGGTTAGCTGAGTTTCCCCAGAAATCGACCCTGAGACAAGGATCTGGGTGCAAACAGAGTGGGGGAGAGGGCACAGAGACCATGGAAGGGGCAGAGCCGCGAGAGGCTCCCTAAGCAGCTGGGCTGGTGATTTCTGAAAACGGCCGCAAACTTCCATGAAGAGATCAGGTCTGTCTACCTCACTGAGAGAGTAAAGCAGAAGCGACACTATGTGACTTCTGAGGCGAAGTCACCAAAGGCGATGCACTTTCCTGCCTGGTCTACGTGGACACTTACTTTTGGAGCCTCCAGCTGCCACGTACGAAGTTGACTACCCTGAAGCCACCATGCAGTGAGGAAACCCAAGCTACACGAAGAAGCCATATGTGGGCACTTCAGTCAACAGCCCCAGCTGAGCTGAGCCTTCCAGTCATCCCAGGTCAGTGCCAGGTGTGTGAGTAAAGACACTACCACGGTGATTCTAATGTCCGGGCATTGGAGGTGTCCCCAGCCATTCGATATTTGATCACTCTGTGTCTGGAGTCCCAGATTTCATGGGGCAGAGTCCAGGTTCCCCTGTGTGCTCTGCCTGAACTTCCGATCCACAAATCTGCAGGCATAACAACGGTTGTTTTGTGCCACTAAGTTCTGGGGCAGTTTGTTCTGCAGCAAAGGAACTGGGATAGGGGCGCCTGGGGCTCAGCTGTTCTGCTGGTCCTCTGAGCAACTGTACGGGGCGCAGCTCAGAATCGCCCCCCCCCCCATCGGTTTCTGGTTTGCCTCACTGTAGGCCGAGCACACTCTCCCAGGCAGAGAGAGGAATGAAGCCCCTGGATAAGCTTGGGGACCGTCTTGGGTGGGTGTGGCGGCAGCTGCCTGCGTAGGGGCTGGCCAGAGAATGCTGCTTGGTGGTAGAGTCTGGATTTGAACTCTGCATTTGCTGTCTCCATGGAACCCAGTCCTGCTTTCAGACTCCCGTGGGGACACCAAGAGGCCCGGGACACAGGCTGGAGTTGTTCTGTGACATTTACATGTTGCATGTGTGGGGCCACATGAGCCTGTCCCCTGACATATCCCAGAACTACCCTCTCCCCATCCTTGGCAGCCCGTGGCTTTTCCAGTTCCTACCCAGGGTCACAAAAGCAGGTCACATTCCAAGATGTGCTTTGCAAATTCACCTCCACATCTGTTTCCCCAACCAAACTGGAGCCCTCTGATGGGCTAGGATGGGGGGGGGGACTTCAGTCTCTGAGTCCCTCTCGGTGCCCGGCCCAGGGCCCTGACCCTGGCACCGTCTGGGAGCTCTGTGAGGGCAGGGGTTCTGCGTGGTTGGTTGTCACTGGGGCCAGGTGCCTGGGACAGTGCCCAGCACGCAACAGGTGCTCAGTAATTATTTTCAGCCAAGGAAGAAGAGCGGGTGCTCAGTTATGTTCTCATGTGAATGAATAAATGTAGTAGTAAAAAGATGAAGACTCCGCCAAGACAGCCCAGTCCGCACAACCTCCTCTTCTCTAAGGAAGTCCCAGCACTTCCCGCTGACAGCAGGGCCAGTCTGTGAATCCATTTCTGGTTTATCTCAGCGGCTGTGGCCTCATCTCTGAACAGCGAGGTGCCTCCACAGTAGTGCCTGCTTCTACATGAGTTTGCATTTTCTTTTCTTTTAAGATTTTATTTATTTACTTTTAGAGAGATAGGAAGAGGGGGAGGGAGACATCGATGTGCGAGAGACATATCAATTGGTAGCCTCTCGCACGCCTCCAGCTGGGGACCTGGCGCACAATCCAAGCTTGTGCTCTGACTGGGAATCGAACCGGCAACCTTTTGGTTCGCAGGTTGGCGCTCAATCCTCTGAGCCACACCAGCCAGGGTGAGTCTCCCTTTTCAGATCGCCTATGCTTTTTACACAAAAGAACTGAAAAAATTTTAATTTTTTTGAAGATGAATTCTTGATTTCCACACATGGCAAATTATTAAGGCAAGTTAGAAATGGTTGGTGGCAAACCTTGATTTTGTGAAAATAATCTATTGGGAGGATTAAAATCGCCAGATTTTGATGTATGGCTTCTGTGTC